>CBVK0103319077.1:16435-47048 GCA_900067695.1 Picea abies
GGGGATTCTTCTCTCCTATGCCGCTTGAAATACTATTGGTAATTTACCTAGTTGGGTGAGACATTGGAGCATTGCTACCGGATGCGGTAGTTTTAGGAGTAACAACTGGGGACTGAGTTCTCTTTTCACTGGGACCCTTTCCTTTTTGCTTGTAAAACTCATTAGTACTAAGTACTGTTTCCGAGTCACCAACATTGTGTACAGGATCTCCTTAGTTGTTATATTCTTCTTCATTCAAAATAGTATGAATGAAGTTGTTGAATCCTACTGACAACATATGTTCCACAAATATTTTGTTAGGGTCAAACCCTTTTATCTTTTCAACATACTTCATATTTACATTGTTGAAGTGATTCACAAACTCATCGATTTTATTTATGTTCCTAAATATGAAGTTTCCAATTTTCCATGACAAGGGGATGGAATGCTTTTTCCGTTTTTCATGGAAAAAGTGTAGCCAAAAATTGTATTGCCTTGTCACTTCTGTATTAAATAATTTATCATATACATGGTATCAAAGAAAAGAGGGATTTTCTTTGGAACAGAAGATCCCAATGACACTGTGATTTTCCATCTGTTCTATCGTTCCCTTTTTCTCCAATAATTTATTAGCCTGGTCAAATACCCTCGGGGTAGTTTTACCAAACAACCGTACTTTGAAGACTAAAACAAAATCATTGTAAACTTCGTAAAAATACATAGAAGTCTTCTGTCTCCACAATGCTCGATACCAGAAGGTAACTGGATTTATTTCACAATTCACCCTCTTACATATAGACAATTTTGGAAATTGACAACAATACACTATCGCAAATACCGAATAGCAAGCCATAAAGAATTTCTTGTCCCTTTTGTAATGTGATAATTGGGATGAGATAATTTCTTGTCCCTTTTGTAATGTGATAATTGGGATGAGATTTCAATGGAAATCAATTTTCCCAGTCAAAGACAACCTGCTCTTTAACTGTAAAATATAAAATATAAAGAATCATGTAAGAAATGGTGGTGGAGATTTCCTGACCTATCAACCTAGTAAATAACCAAGCGATTTCCTGAAAGGGGTTTTTAAAATTGTCAACCTGAATCTTGGTTATGTCTTCTAGAACAACCACGGGATTCTCCAAAAACTCAGGCAAGAGATCCAGACCACTGTCATGTTTCTTCAGAAAATCTTTGCAACCGTCTCCTTTGAAGGTAAGTGTTGGCTCAGGGAGCTTCAACATATTACGAAAAACTTGCGGTGAAAGGGAAATGGGGGAATGATCTTGGAGTTGTATAATTAGCTGGCTCGACATGTACTTCTTAACGCACCATGTACCAAGTTCTTTGCAGTTAAATACCTCAGGAACACACCCTGTGCGAGCAATTCCCGATGTCTATATTACCTCTTTTTTGTGTAGGAGGAATTGACTAATATGAATACGCTTTGGACCACTGAAAGTTCTAGTCTCCACGATAAAAAATATTCAAAGTACCACTACATAACTATAGTCTAGTTGTTGTTTCCATAGGTTGACAAGAGTGTTCTTTCAACTGGATGATAACTTGAAATGAATCCTTTCAGAGAGATAACAATAATAAAACCTTTGGAAAATTCATGCTTTAATGGAATTTAATGAAAAATATCCTCGAGCCCTTCGCTATTAATGACGATCTTTACGAAGCCTGTATGATCAATTATTAGCATTAAATCACACTAAATGCATATTGGGAAAAGAACAAAGATGGCGAGGATGGACAAGAGAAATTTGAATTTGGTGCCTTTTGTGAAACCGGGAACCCATGGACGATAAAAAAATAAGTGAAGTGTTTCAAAGCAGTCGGTCGGACTTGGATATAGGAGAAATGAAATACTTAGGGGATAGGTACTCACAATGGGTCTGATGGTCATAATGTAGATCACAGGCCTTTGGGTGCAAAGTGGAGATTATGGAACTTGGAAGATGAAGGCTTGAACCCGTGAAACCGCGGTTGCCAAAATGGTTAAGTATTTTATAACAAGGCGGTTGATCGAACTCATGAAATAGGAACATGGATGGAGGTGAAGACCCGCAAGTACACCTACCCGTGAACCCATCAATTTTTTTGAAATGCGACTAAGCATGGTAACTAGAAAGGGAAAAGAGAAGGGAGGAAAGAAAAGGGGAATGAGGGTAGGTATAGAAGAGGGAAAAGAAATGGAAAAAAGAAGTTGGGAAAACAGAAAATGAAGGGAGATTTCAGAAGTGAGAATTGATCTCAACAAGAGCAGATCGCTCTGATATCACTAATCTAGATTTAGGAGCAGAACGAAAAGAATAACAAACTAAATACAATAACATAGAGATATGGAGAGCAACAACAGATATCTAGTGAACAAAAACTTCTATTGAATAAATGAAATAGGATGAAACTGTAAAACTACAGAACTGAAAACAACTTGCTCGAATGGTGGTAGTTATCTCTGAGAAGAGATGTGGATGCTATGCGCATCTGTCTGAGTAGAATGATTACAATGAGGCTCCATAGTGTTTTTAACATTGCTCATGAATGCCAAAACCCTAGACATCCAAATACCTAATCCTAGGAGATGAAACACCAAAATTTATGTGGGCCTCAATGGGTGAGTTGGTACCTCAACTTCCTCGGGTCATAACTTTTTCATACGACCTCCATTTTAAGAATGTGATACCCTATTGGAAATTTATTTTCGAGAAATACACATTTTTCCATCAAACTCTTACTCTGTCTACAATTTGACTATGGCAAGCCAAAAAAACACTTTTTAGGGCCCCAAAACAGCCTTGGAAGTACATAAAGATTTACTGACATGAAAAATTCTAAACTAAGCTAGTTGGATTAGGTGGGAAGCCACCAATATCCACCTGGAATATGTGTAGGGCTTCAAACAACCCCAAATGTGTAGAACCCAAAATTACAAAGAATTACAAAAGAACGTGTTGAACTAAAAACTGTCAAGAGGAGCCAGTTGGAATAGGTGGGTGTCCACCAATATCCACTTGGATTAGTCATATTCCCTTAGGAGGCAATGATCTCCATTGTGTTGGGTGCCCCCATCATGTGAGAAAACTTCTGTTGAATTTGGCCATGGGTGAGCCACTTTCCTTGGTGTATGAGCTACTCTGCCTTGACAACCTGATAAAGCTGGATCCTTTGTTGGCGAGTTCCCTTGACCATTGTGTCCACTATCTGATCAGTGGATGCCTATTCCATGTAGTCAGGGTTGAGCTCTATTGGTGTCAACTGTTCTGTGATCTCTGAGGTGTCCAATAATGGTGGAAAATATGGTCGAAGGAGGTCCACATTGAACATTGGGTGCAAGCCAAGGAAGGGTGGAGTGTTGAGCTCAAAAGCATTGCTACCCACAACCTTGGTGATAGTGTAAGGCCCATAGAGAAGTGGGAAGAGCTTTCAGTGGGGCCCTATAAGGTGCTCTTTATGCAAATGTAACCAGAACTTATCTCTCACCTGAAACTAGTGTGGTACCCAGTGTTGATCATGGTGTTGCTTGTACTTAGCATTGGCTTTCTGCAAAATCTCATGGACATGTTGGCAGATGTGTTGAATCCGCTTAAACAGTCTAGTGGCTTTGTCAACCTCAGATTGAACATGGGAATATTATGCCTGTGTGGTTGCATGAGGTAGTGCAACGTCAATGGGACCCAAGGGTTGGAATCCTAGCCCCACATGAAATGGGATATGGCCGGTGGAGCTATGGAGAGCCATGTTGTAGTTGTGTTGAACATAGGGAAGACTCTCATCCCATGTCCATGTATGCTTAGATTTGTACATGCATAGGATGTGCACAATCATCCGATTGACGACCTCTGTTTGGCCATCGATTTAGGGGTGGAAAATAGTGGATTTAGTGAGCTTGGTGTCCAACAGTGACCAGAGACTCGACCAAAATGTGTTGAGGAACCTGTTGTCCCGATATGAGGTGATGGTTTGTGGTATCCCAAAATGGAACCACACCTATTCGAAGAAGAGATTGGCAGTATATGTCATTGTGATGCTCTTCTTGCAGGCTGTGATAATGGTCATCTTCAAAAACTGATTAACCACCACAAAAACACAATCATTGTCATGCTTGGTGGATAGAAGGCCAGACATATAATCCATCGAGATGGATTCCCAAGGCCTCTTGTGAGTAGGAAGAGGGGTTTATAAGCCTCGCTTCTTAATGAATGGCTTGGCAATGACACATGAAGTGCAAGATCTGATATACTTGCTGACGTCTTGTCGAAGTTTTGGCCAATAAAAATGTTTCTGTAGAATGACCACAATTTTCTCCATGCCAAAATGTCTTGCCATCCGACTGTAGTGAGCCTCCCAAATCAGTTTTGCATGTTCGCTTGTGGGAACACATAGGTGGCCCATATGGCATAACAGTCCATCTTGAATGTGAAAATTGGTGACATTTTCTCATGTACCCAAGAGATGATAGGTGGTGGCGAGGTTAGGTTCATGCTGATAAAGTTGGGGCCACTCAGATGCTTCATTCCCACATGAATGGAGCACTATTGTGAGTGCAACAATGGAAGGGAAACCGAGGCAGTCAATGACATTATTTGTGCTCCCTGTTTTATACTTGATGTTGGGATGGAACTGCTATAGGTATGTGGACCACTTTTGATGGTGGTTAGTCTAGAACTTCCCCCATGTCTGTATGAACTATAGAGGCTTGTGATCAGTGTAGATGATTGTCTCCTTTCCCAGAATGTAATGTTTCCATTGACGACAGGATTCCACAATGGAGTACATTTGTTTGTCATAGGTGGGGTATTTCCGGATAATATCTGAGAGTGTCTCACTATGTTATGCTACTCGATGACCATGCTGAGTGAGAATTGCACCTTCAACATAGTCAGAGGCATCAGTCTCAATCTCGAACGGTTGTTGCAAATCAGGTAAGGAGAGTAATGGAGATGAGCACAAGCAATGCTTTAGATCATCAAATGCTTGTTGTTGTGTCTTTCCCCATGCAAAATTTTCCTTGCCACCGCCCATGGTTACTTCGCTGAGGGCCCATGCAATATGGGAGAATCCCAACACGAACCGTCGGTCGAAGTTGGCAAGTCCCAAGAAGCTGTGAAGCTCGATTAGTGTGGTCAAGGCTGGCCAGTCACAAATGACTTGGATCTTATCTGGATCCACATGTACCCCAAGCTCATCAACAATGTAGCCCAATTATTGGACCATGTTCATGCCAAAGGAGAATTTTTCGAAGTTGGATTATAGCTCGTGCTACTGCAGAGTGCCCAAAACCTGCTGAATATGTTGCATGTGCTTCTCCCAAGTTCTACTCAAGATGAGAACGTCATATATATATATCACCACAAAATATTTAGTGAAGGATCTCAATACATCATCCATCAATCTCATGAAAATTGTTGGTGCATTTGTTAAGCCAAAGGGCATGATCGACCATTCGAAGATACCTTCTTTAGATTTGAAAGTTGTCTTCGATACATCAGTTGGTTTGATGGGAACCTGGTGGTAGTGAGACTTTAGGTCAATCTTCTTGAAGAACGTTTCCCCATTGAGTTGGTCAAGAAGGTCATCAATTCGGGAAATTGGGTATCGGTTCCTGACTGTGATTTTGTTTAATACTCTATAATCAATGCAGAGCCACCAGGTCCCGTCTTTCTTCTGCACCACATAATCGGGCTTTCACAAGGGGAGGAGCTTCGTCAAATGTGCACCTTTTGAAGTAGTTGTTGGATATGGCACTTGATTTCATCATTTTCCATCAGTGAGTGATGATAGACCGGTCCATTAGGTAGTGGTGCACCAAGGGTTAGATCAATTGGATGCTTGATTTGGTAGTGCATTGGTACCCTGATGGGTGAGGAGAAGATGTATCTGTACTCTTCCATGATCCCATCCACTTGCTTCTGCTGCAAAGAGAGGCTCTGTGTAGAGGTCATGGATGTGGCGATGATCTTTAGTTTATTGTGAGAAAAAATCACAAAAAAGACGAACTTCCCGGTATGTGAAATGATCTTACTGCATTTCTTAGCAGAGATTAAAGAAATAGCGGTAGGCGGTGCTACCTCTAGTATCCTGTATAATTGTTTACCCAAAGTAATAATAACACAGCGGGGTCTAGACTCATACACATCATGTCTCTTCCACAAATATGGCTGGTCTAAAATAACATCACAAACTTCAAGGGGAGAAATATCACACAATACCTCATCTTTGAAGGGCTTGATGCTGTAGGGCATACAACACTATTGGCTAATGTGGAGATCTCGTCCTTGGCAAAGCCAACTGATGGTGTAGGGTTGTGGGTGTGGTGTTATTGGTAGGTCCAATTGCTTGAAGACCTCTGTTGAAATTAGATTCTCATGACTGCCACAATCGACAATGAAATGCAACAGAGTCCCCTTTACCCACATCTGTTAGAAAAGGAGACGTTCCCCTTCCTTTGGTTCTTCTGGATCGCTTGGTTGGACTTTGGTGGTAGTGAAAGTGGCAGTGGGTTCAACATCAATGATCCACTTCCCACTTTCTGGATTTGATTCGGAGTCAGAACCTGCTTCTGACTCAGAATCTTTCAGCTCGGCCACCAGTGACTACTTGGAGAGACATTCTTCGGTGTTGTGCCAAGGGATTTTATGGTATTCACACCATTTTTCTGTATCCTTCTTCGACTTCTCATTACCCTTCTTGGGTTGTTTCTTGGACCGATTGTCCTGAGAGTGACCATCTTTGTTGTGTCCCTTGTTTTGTGGGTTGGGGCCGCCTTTTCCCTACTTTGGCTATGAGAAGCTTGTAGATCCAAACTCTCGCCTATTCTGCTTAAATTTCTACTCGATCTTGACAACATATCTATAAGCCGTACCTAATGATGGGTTGTACAGAAACTCCATTTTTGTTTGAAAGTATCTATGTAGACAACCGTGATATTTGAGCACCATATGTCATTTAGAGTCTTTAATACCCAATTTGGTGTGTAAGGTATGGAAAATATTGGTGAAATCTGGTACTATCTGGTCTCTTTTCTGATGTATCCTGGTCCATCTTGTCTACTGGCCTCGTAGATTTCAACATGGTTGTATTGTTCTTTAAAGGAATCCATGAAAGAATCCCATGTGCGGGTGACCAAAAATATTGCATATTCCTCTATGGCCCTTTGTTTAGAGTAAGTATCCTACCAGTCCTTAACATGGGGAATGACCTTGAGGAGTGAAAAAGTAATTTTTTCCCTCTCGAAAAATTGTGGACCGAAAAATACCCTTTGAGAAGATTCAACCATTTATCTACAACATCCGCATCTATCAGTCATTCAAATAATGGAATATCAAAATTTACTTGTACCTTGAAGGGGGTTGCATGGCCGCTTGATGAAGATGAGTCTCCTGTGGGCAACCGCCGAAGGATCTGTGCAAATTTTTCCATCATTTCATTCCTTTTTCGCGCAAGGGCTTCCTTGAAAAAGGATCTCCTGCTCCATCATCTTTATTCTCACCCCCCATGGGTTGATGTCAAGCTCGACGTGGCCCATCTTGCAAAGGCTCGACTGGTTCGAGAGCCAACTTGTTGTACCCAGATCTTGTCAGGGACATGCACGAAGAAAATTAAATGAAGAGAAAAGCGCTATGATACCACTGATCTAGATTTAGGAGTGGAATGAAAAGAATAACAAATTGAATAAAATAACATAGAGATACAGAGAGCAAAAAAAAATATCCAGTGAACAATAACTTCTATTGAATAAATAAAATAGTCTAAAACTGTAATACCGTAGAACTGAAAACAACTTTCTCGAATGGTGGTAGATATCTTTGAGAAGAGATGTGGCTACTACGCGCATCCGCCTGAGAAAAATGATTACAGTGAGGCTCCAGAGGCCTTTTTAACATTACTCATGAATTCCAAAACCCTAGACATTGAAAAACCTAACCCTAGGAGATGAAACGCCAAAATCTATGTGGGATCTGATGGGTAAGTTGGTACCTCAACTTCTCAGGGTCGTAACTTTTTCATACGACCTCCATTTTAGGCGCTTGATATCCCATTGGAAATGTCTTTTTGAGAAATACACATTATGCCGTCAAACTCTGACTACAGTTTGAATGTGGCAAGCCAAAAAAACATTGTTTAGGGCCCCATCACTACCCTGGAAGTACATAAAGATGCTCTGACATGAAAACATCCAAACTATGCCAGTTGGATTAGGTGGGTGGCCACCAATCTCCACCTGGAATCTGTGTAGGGCTTCAGATAGCCCTGAAAGTGTAGAACCCACAATTACAAAGAATTACAGAAGAAGATGTTGAACTAAAAACTGTCAAGATAAGCTAGTTGGAATAGGTGGGTGGCCACCAATATCCACCTAGATCAGTCCTCCCCCCTTAGGAAGGGATGGTCTCCATTGCGTTGAGTGCTCCCATTAGGTGAGGAAACTTCTGCTGAATTTGGCCTTGGGTGAGTCACTTTCCTTGGTGTAGGAGTTGCCCTACCTTGAAAACCTAATAAAGTTGGATACTCTGCTAGCAAGTGCCCTTGACCAGTGTGTTCACTATCTGATCAATGGATGTCGATTCCATGTAGTCAGGGTTGAGCTCTGTTGATGTCAATTGTTTTGCGTTCTTTGAGGTGTCCAATAATGATGGAAAATATGGGCGAATGAGGGCCACATTGAAAAATGGGCGCAAGCCAAGGAAGGGTGGAGTGTTGAGCTCAAAAGCATTGGTACCCACAACCTTGGTGATAGTGTAAGGCACATAGAGAAGTGGGTGAAGCTTCGGATGGGGCCCTGTAAGGCGCTCTTTCTGCAAATGTAACTAGACCTTGTCTCCCGCTTGAAATTGGTGCGGTACCCAGTGTTGATCATGGCGCTACTTGTACTTAGCATTAGCTTTCTGCAAAACCTCATGGACCTATTGGTGGATGTGCTAAATCAACTCAATGAATCTAATGGATTTGTCGGCCTCATAATGAACATGGGAAAACTCTGCTTATGTGGTTGCAAGAGGTAGTGAAACATCAATGGGACCCAATGGTTGGAATCCCAACACCACTTGAAATGGGCTATGGTTGGTGGAGCTATGGAGAGCCCTATTGTAGCTGTGTTGAACATAGGGAAGACTCTCATCCCATGTATGCAGATTCTTAGATTTGTACATGTGTATGATGTGCACAATCATCCGATTGATGACCTCTGTTTGGCCATTAGTTTGGGGGTGGAAAGCGATGGATTTAGTGAGCTTGGTGTCCAATAGTGACCAGAGACTCAACCAAAATGTGCTGAGGAACCTACTGTCCTGATATGAGGTGATGGTCTGTGGCATCCCAAAATGGACCCACACATGTTCAAAGAAGAGCTTGGTAGTATATGCCATTATGATGCTCTTCTTGCAGGCTATGATAATGGCCATCTTCAAAATTCGATCAACCACCACAAAAACACAATCATTGTCATGCTTGGTGGACGAAAGGACAAACATGTACTCCATTGAGATGGATTCCCAAGGCCTCTCAGTAGTAGGAAGAGGGGTGTATAAACCTCGCTTCTTGATGGTTGGCTTGGAAATGGCACATGCAATGTAAGATCTAATATACTTGTTGACATCTTGTCGAATTTTTGGCCAATAAAAATGTTTCTGTAGAATGGCCACAATTTTCTGCATGCCAAAATGTCCTGCCATCCGATTGTAGTGAGCCTCCCAAATTAGATTTGCATGTTTTCTTGTGGGAATACAGAGGTGGCCCATATGGAATAACAGTCCATCCTAGATGTGAAAATTGGTGACATTTTCTCTCGTACCCAAGAGCTGATAGGTGGTGGCAAAGTAAGAGTCATGTTAATAAATTTGGGGCCACTTAGATGCCTCATGCCCACAAGAATTTTGCACTATGGTGAGTGCAACAACAGGAGGGCGACTGAGGGAGTCAACGACATGATTTATGCTCCCTTTTTTATACTTGATGTTGAGATGGAACTGCTGAAGGTATGTGGACTAATTTTGATGGTGGTCATTCAAAAACTTCCCTTGTGTCTGTATGAACTACAAAGGCTTGTAATCAATGTGGATGATTGTCTCCTTTCCTAGAATGTAATGTTTCCATTCACGACAAGATTGCATAATGGAGTACATTTCTTTTTCATAGTGGGGGTATTTCCAGATAGTATCTGAGAGTGTCTCACTACGGTATGCTACTGGATGACTGTGTTGAGTGAGAACTATGCCTACAACATAGTCAGAGGCATAAATATCAATCTCGAATGGTTGTTGTAGATAAGGTAAGGAGACTGCTGGAGTTGAGCACAAGTGATTCTTTAGATCATCAAATTCTTGTTGTTGTGCCTTCCCCCATGAAAAAATTTCCTTGCCACAACCCTTGGTTACTTGACTGAGTGCCCATGCAATGTGGGGGAATCCCAATACGAACCTTTGATATAAGTTGTCAAGTCCCATGGAGCTCCGAAGCTCGGTTAGTGTGGTCGGGGTTGACCAATCATGAATGAATTGGATCTTAACTAGATCCACATGTACCCCATGCTCATCAACAATGTAGCCCAAGTATTGGACCCTGTTCATGCCAAAGTATCATTTTTCCAAGTTGGCATATAGATTGTGTTTCCATAGAGTGCCCAAAACCTGTTGAATATGCTGCATGTTCTCCTCCCAAGTTTTGTTGAAGATGAGGATGTCATCCAGATATACCACCACAAAAGAGTTGGTGAAGGGTCTCAATACATCATCCATCAATCTCATGAAAGTTGTTGTTGCATTTGTTAATCCAAAGGCCATGACCAACCATTCGAAGAGACCTTCTTTAGATTTGAAAGGTGTCTTCCATACATTAGTTGGTTCGATGGGAACCCGGTGGTAGCCAAACTTTAGGTCAATCTTGCTAAAGAACTTTTCCCCCTTGAGTTGGTCAAGAAGGTCACCAATTTGAGGAATCGGGTACCGGTTCATGACTATGATTTTATTTAATGCTATGTAATCAATGCAGAGCCGCCAGGTCCCGTCTTTCTTCTTCACCAGCACAATTGGGATTCTACAAGGGGAGGAGCTGGGTCAGATGTGCCCCTTTTGAAGCTGTAACACCCCAAGGCTGAGCCCCTGCTGAATTGTAATTATGTTTATAGGTTGGAGAGTTGAGTGGTTATAAGCTGGGAGAATTATTTGTTTATTAGGCTGGTGAGCCAGATGCTAAGGCCAATGAGCCTGATTTTGTATATGTAAATACACACATATCATTAATAAAATTACACTGCTGCATGTAGATCCTCCACAAAGAAAGAGTTATGGGGGACTAAGCTCCACTAGGTGGGGAAGGGGCTAAGAGTTTAGGAATAGGGGCTAAGGTAGAGGGCTTACCTCTAAAGGAATAATATTATATTATTATTTCCTAGAAGCTAAGGTTTGATATAACCATGTTGTTCTATGTTCCCGAGGGAAAGGGGGACGAGTGTTAAATGGAGCTCATGCAGCTTCAAGGAGACATGTGTCAGCTTGAGCGCATGCAGTTTTAGGTGGGCAAGTCAGCTTGTTTGGGGGTTGGTTGGGGGATGCTCATGAGTCTCAGGATTCTTAGGACTGTCACGGATCCTTCACCATTGCGTTTGTACTCTCACGAGGTTAGGAACCCTAGAAGAGAGCCACACTCCCCACTGATGCACGCGCGATTGTAACATGTAGTTACTGAATGTCGTCCTGTGTGTTTTTGCTGTGAATCCCGACACATTTATATTCTCTTGAGCCATGCTGTGTCTTAGCATTTGGATGTTGCCACTTTCAATGTCCATACCCATTTTTTGTTGCTACCATCACCCGTGTGTTAGTTGAATGTTGTTGTTGTATTGCTTAGGAGATGAACTGAAGAAGCAGGTTGTCAGGCCTATGAGCAACTCTCCCAAGTGAGAGAGTTTGCTGGGAAGTGAGTTCTCCTGGAGGGAGTCCCATAGTAGCTACAGTACTCTGAGACTTTCAGTCCAACCTGTTGCTGAATCCCAAGGTAAGGGAGGTGTAGTAGCCGATGGAATTGTATTAGTGAAGGTGTACCCTCTTGGGGTGGATCAGGCATGTGGGGAATGAGGGTTTGTGGGTTGTGGGCATAAGTGGCTCCTAGGATAAAAGATACTTCCTGTTGTTCTGTGAAACTTCCTTATTGTCCTTGCCAAGCCTAGAATTCCCTTGCTCGGTGGATTTTAGTCCCATCTTGAGGGTGACCCACTGCTGAGCATGATGAGCAATGCGGTCTAAGTCTGAGAGGTTCGTGGAAGGTCTGCACGCAATTGGTGGTCATATATTAAAAGATAAGTACCAATTCTCTGTTCGCTGTATGTTGTGTATTTGTATTTGCATTATAATTAATGAGTAATGCCTGTATATATATGTTGCATGTATGTGTTAATGTTGATTTCGCATGAACATGTGTATGAGTAGAGTATTTACGTCTATTTAATTGCATTATATATATATATGTGTGTGTGTGTGTGTGTGTGTGTGTGTGTGTGAATACCAGATGTTATTTCTATCTTCCAACTAAGTTTTATATGTGATTATTTCTGCAAAGTTACTCGGTGGCATGGCCTGGCCCATTGTTTAAGGTTGGGAATGTCACAGAAATGGTATCAGGGAAGTAAAGGCAAAGCTAAGGTTGCTTCGGTAGCGTTACTGTTGGCCCATGAAATTGCTTTTTTTCTACCACCTTTTTCTATCCTTATTTATCTCCATTTCTATATTTATTGAGCTATTGTGTGTAACCACAAGGGTAAGAATGCACCTCTATTATGTCATTGTGTGTATTAGTTCAAAAATGTTAGAGATTGGTTGGGGGTTTACCAAAGAGAATCACTAATCTCTAAAAGCTCGCAAGAACATAACAAACACAGTCTAGCAAGATGATGCGGTCACGGATGCAGTGCAGTCCACGGGTTGAAGATGCAAAAGAGGACATGTTCCATGGTCCAACATTAGGTTTTGTCAATCGGTTCAACCTTTGTGTATTTTTAGGAAGAGCTGTTACCCTAATCTTGGGACGCTCTATGCTCCATGAATTGTATAATAGGCTGAACAGAGATAGAGAAGGATTAGCTAGTCAGTCAGATAACTAAGAGTTATCCTGTATCAAGACTGCAACTTATGTAATCCCGTTTTATTTAATGAAAATCGAGTTTCTTCTGTGTTTCTGAGTTTTCATGGCAATTAGTTCACTGCAGCCCTAATCGGGGAGTTGGGCTCGCTTCTAGTTAGGTGTTGTCGACCTATGATATAATTTTGTTGTGGTTTTGTGTGGAATCTGTTAGACCTGTGTGTTCTGCTTCATTGACAGTTTTCCTGGTTTATTTGAATGTTACAGTTATTTATATTCCAACACTAGTAATCTAGTTTTTGTTCTTTATTTTACTGCAATGATTGTTTACTTGCATGATCAATATTGAAAGAAGCACAGTCTGCACATATAGTGCACGGTAGCCTGTAAAGAATTCAGGCCCTTGGGTTGACAAATTAAATGTATTAGGTGGTAAATCTAGACGATATACCAGAACCCAACATTTTGGCACCGTTGCTGGGGATCGAACCTGGGTCACCCGTGTGGAGGCCATTTTGCAGATAAATGAACATGTCATAAAGTGCTGCAAATTGGGTATTACCTGCTCACTATTTTTCAAGATTCAAGGAAGTATGTTCGGGGATGTGATAGCTGCCAACGAATGGGGCAGCCTGGTAAAGCAGACGAAATTCCCTTGAACCCCCAGGTAGCCCTTGAGCCCTTTGAAAAATGGGCCATTGATTTCGTGGGACCATTCAATCCCCCCTCACAACAGAAATTCCATATTCTGGTCTGCATGGATTATGTAACAAAGTGGGTTGAGGCGAAGGCATTTGTAAAAGCAACAGAGCAGGATGTTTCAAACTTCCTGTTCAAAGAATTTTTTTCTCAATATGGAGCCCCTAGAGAAATAGTCTCAGATGGCGGAGCATAGTTCACATCACATATGATAGCAGGGTTAATGAAGAAATACAGGATCAAGCATAGGATAACAACTCCATATCATCCCTAGGAAAATGGTCAAGTCGAGAGAACAAATAAGGTACTGGAAAATATCCTCACAAAAACTGTAGCAAGTCATTGTCGAGATTGGGCGGAAAATCTACCTGAAGCACTGTGGGCATACAGGAAAACTTGGCGGAATACAACGAGATTTTCTCCATATGAGCTTGTCTACGGAAAATATCTTTTGTTTCCCATCGAGTTCGAAATTAAAACACTTAGAACAGCCTTGGAAGTAGGTTTGGATCTTTCAAAATCCCAAAAACATCGTCTGGAGCAACTAAACGAGCTAGATGAAATTCGATTAGTGGTTATCCAAAATACTGCTACAATCTAGGACCAACGTGCTAGATGGCATGATAGGTTTATCAAGAAGAAGACATTTCAAAAAGGAGACTGGGCATTACTCTATGATTCCCGATTCAAGGATTTCAAGGGAAAAATCTGCTCAAGGTGGATGGGGCCATACAAAGTTGACAAGATATTTGACAATGGGACTGTTAGATTGGTAACAATAGATGAGGCACGTACTTCCTTGATAGAAAATGGACACTGCCTCAGAATATATCATAAACCAACTTCTAAAGCCTCCTTTGTTAAATGAATTTCTGATCAAATTGATTTGGAAATCATTAGTATAGAGGATCCTCCCTTTGCCCCTCATCTTGAATTAAAAAAAAAAACAACAAAAAAAAAAACACTATATATTAAAAAAAAAAAAAAAAAAAANNNNTAAAAAAAAAAAAAAAAAAAAATTCTAATAAATTTGTGTTGCAGGTACCTTTCTGGACAGATGAAATCGGTGAAGGCATCTCTAGAATTTTAAAAGTTACACAACCTCTACAGTGGCCACTACTCTGAGTTGCTGCTACTTTGGTTTCCACTACTCTGAGATGCTGCTACTCCGGATGCCATTATTTCAAAAAAATGTCGATGTGTCCGATGCCGCTACTCCAATTGCCGCTACTCTGAGCTGCTACTACTCTGGTTGCCGCTACTCTGAGCTGCCACTACTTCAGTCGCTGCTACTCCAGATACCGTTATTTCAAACAATCCTGATGTGTCCGATGCCATTACTCTGAGTTACCGCTACTCCGGGTGCCATTACTTCAAAATTGTCGCTGTACAAGATGTAATTACTGCTGTTGCCACTACTCCAGTCGCTGCTACTCTGGGTGTCGTTACTTTAAAATCATCACCATACCAGATGCCGTTACTCCGGGGTGCTGCCACTCCAGCCACTGCTACTCTTTGGTTGCCGCTACTCCAATCGCCACTACTCTCTGGTTGCCGCTACTCCTACCACTGCTACTGTGGTTGTAGTTACTCATTTACACTCCCGCCAAAATGGATACCGATATTTCAACTACCACCATTTCTGATGCCGTCGATCATTTTGATGCTGTCATATTCCATGACTACAGATGATGCTATTCCTGCGAGGATGCTTCCCCATAATAGGTGAGTTTCCAGGTACGTCATCAACCAACTTTAATGGATTTGTGTAATATTACACATGGCATAGACATTCACACCTGAGGACGGTCTTCTCTTTAAGTTTGGGGGATATTTTATGTCTTTTCCCAAAGAGTCATCATTACCCTCTTTAATCACACGATTTCACAATCATTACTTAAATATTTTCGATGCCGTTGTATGCATAGGGATTGGACACACCCACCAAACCGTTAATCATCTGCCAAGCTATTAAATTCGCGGTCATATCTTCATCATTACTTACCTGCCACATAATTTAATTGTTAAAAAAAAGCCACGACTCTTTCCACAACACATTTTCTGCAAAATTGTTTTTTCTGTCGTTTCTCCTGAACCGGTCGTCGGTACTCCTCAAGAAGGCACAATCGACGGAACAGAATGGGTGGTGGAGCAATAAGGTATGAGCCAACAAATACTACACAGGTTCGTCGAAATCCAAAAGTATGGAAAATTTTTGGACAAAGTGCTTAGTGCCTGTGCGAAACTTGTAGAGCTAAGGTATGAGCCAACAAAGTGCTTAGTGCCTGTGCGAGACTTGTAGAGCTAAGTGCAAGTTGTTGTAAGAAGTTGTAGAAAGCTTTGTGCTGTAACGCAAGGAAGAAGGATCTAGCAAGCTGTGTAGATCTTCTTTCCTATGAAGAGTAAGGGTTTTTGAGGGCTCTATGCTTGTAACCTATTGAAGATGCTAATAAGGAAGAAGAGTTGGTGGACGTAGCCCTAGGGTGGGGGTGAACCACGTAAACACTGTGTTGTTATGCTTTGTGCCTTGTTCTGATGCATTGATGTGTTATTTGCTAAGTGCTTTGAGATGATTAGATAGATCTGTTTGTGCTTAGTGATAATATTGTTAGATCTAATATATATATGAATATGCTCAGTGCTTGATCTACCATATCTGATCTATTTTACATATGCTACGTGGTTGAATATGTTGGATTGTTGTAAATGCTGTGAAGCCCTGTTTTATCAACAAAGTCATTATTGATTTCATATTGTGGAATTGATGGTGCTAAGTGCTTTATTAAGTATTGTAATCATAGATCTGTGTCCCAACTAAGTTTGCAGACACTCTAGTCTTGCAACCACCCCTGCCTCTACCTCGGGTGAGACTTCATCTACTTCACAGGTGTTGCTGAAAGGGTCAATAGTTAGGGTTTTTTTGGTGTGCTGTTATAGTGTTGAAGCCTGGGTCTGTCCCTGTGCCAAAAAATGGTTTCGTTGCCGGGACCTGAAACTGTGATTTCTGGGAACTAAGGGAGAAGAAGCTTTGTGCAAAGATTCAACCCGAAACTGTGGAAGCTCTGCCACATATATTTGTTGCCCTAGTGCGCAACATTTTACTCAACTTGTGAAGCTTTGTGCCAAGAAAAGAGGTCAGATCTGAAGAAAAGAGGTAAGATCTGTAAGCTTCGTGCTCTGATAAAGGTAAGAATATTAGAATTTTTTTAGATCTGGAAGCTTTATGCTTTGTAGAAGCAAGAAAAGTTGAAATTTTTGTTTCTAAAGTATGGATCTAGGTATGTTTGGTAGATTCTGTCCTAGATTGAAAACTAGGGCACTAATAGATGAAAGAAGGTTTGATATGAATAGATCTGATAAGAATAGTGAAAGATATGTTATACCTATTCATAGAAAGAATGTTTGGACTAACAAATGGATCCAGGATCCTAGAAAGAATTTGTTGCAGGTTAACTCCTATGATCTTAGCACCCAATACAGAGAAGCTGGGGATCGTTTAATAGAAAGAGAGAATTAACTCTCTATTACAATTGCAGAAAATCGAGACATCTTGCTAAGGAATTCCCTGGGAGAAGAGCTAGTTGTCTTTGTTGTAAAGCTATGGTCCATGAAGTATTGGATTTCCCTAGAATGATTGCTAAAGTTGAAAGAATGAATCTGAACCAGAAAAACCCTAAGGCAGATCCAGAAATAGCAGAACCCTAGAAAGAATCAGAGAAAGTATTGCTACAGATGAAAGAAATCTTGAAGGACCACCGACATGTTATATTATCAGAGATATTTAAAGAAAAAGAATTCCTTGAAGCAATAATATGAGACTTCGACATTGACTGTGTTCTAGATGAAGAAACACAGGTGAATATCATGACAGAAAGAACTTGGGAAGCTATAGGGAAGCCTGCTACGATTCCTTTATTAGGAGGAATAGGGTTATTCAGAGGAAAATTGGTAAACCTATGTGGAAAACTCACTCAGATACCTATGAATACCAATGGAACTTCGATTGCAGAATATTTTGAGATTATTAACTTTATTGAGGACAATGACCCATTTACCATGTTACTAGGGAAACCTTGGATTGAAAGTGATCAAGCTAGATGAAAAGAAGAAGAAGAAGTCTTGGAACGGAAGAAACAAGAGTTAAAAAGATTTCATGACCAGAAAGATCGTGCAATCGACTGCCGCTCCGAACGGGTCGGAAAGCATTGATGGTTCACCGCCAGACCGCTGGACCATGCCATAATGGACATAACAAGAGTTAATGAGGCTCATACCTATTGCCGAGTTGCCTATTTATCCCATCGTGCCACAAATAGAGAACACTTTTGCTAACCGAGAGTTTGAGCCCACAGACTAAGTGAAGTATCTATAGTGACCATTGTGCTCTTGCTGATTATTCTAGTGTAGTATTCAAATTAAACGTGACCCCGATAATTTTCATCTTGAGCACATATGTCTGACGATCTCATCGTAGTTGAATAATCGGTGACAGAAGCACTTCTCGACTTGATCACTGAAAAAGTCATGTCGGAGAGAGGAGTGTCTACAAGGGTAAAAGCATCATCGACAAGAGGACTGCCAACCTCTCCATCCACTGCTCGAGCTGGACCATCCCGACCAGTAGATGAGAAGCGAACTAAACACAAGGATGACCTCACGAATGCTAAGTTGATCTCGAGCATTCTACCTGCCTACCTACCACCTCTAAGTGGTGCAATTAATCGAGACAATGTGCCCAAAGATTTTGAGTACACCTTGGTCACTGTGTACCTCACGAAGGGGATACACGCAGTTCATGCCGATCAAGATAAGATCATAGGGTTGAAGTTTAGTGACTTCAACCTCGATGAAAGGAAGGTGTACAACATGCTCTCCTTGCACAAGTATCTAACCAGGACCAAAGGAAATAATTCCAGGATAGTTCCTCAATCATGGACCCATAACCTTGCGCAATCCACACTGCTTAATGTCATGAAGATTCCTCACTTCGGTAGGCATGAATAAGTGAATGCATGAGTTAAATTGATACTATCCTGCTACCATGGCGGATATTTGTGGTTGAACCAATGCATCATAGTGGATCCAATGTTGATCAATCATATCACAGAGCTAAGAATGCAAGGCCCTGATCCACAGGAGTTCTACCCCTGAAAGACCGCGGATCGCACTCTTGCTCAGAAGATCAAGGAAACTTATGGAGATGTCGAGAAGGGAATGCGAGGCTACAAAGTAGCTTCTATCCAAAACAGTGTAGTGCACCTAGCCTATCAATTGATCACAGGAAAGTTGGTGCGAAAGAATCGACCCACTCAAGTCACAAGGTTCGTAATTGACCTCACAGGGAAGTGCACAGAGGGACTTCAGATGAATTGGGCGTCGTACTTGGTGAATCAATTAGAACTGGACTACAGGGAAGTGCAGGACCAAGGATATGAGTTCCACTTTAGTTGGATTCTCATCTTGATCACATTCATTGCATGGGAGATGTCGGAAGGTGCGACCTTCTCGGACATCAAACTCTTTGAACCTCTAGCCACGAAGTTCAGTACACTATGGTACTCAAATGACATGAATAAGCAATGGAAGTCAAATTCCATATTCCACACTTATTAAAACTAGCCGAAGACAACCATCTAGTTTGAGCCTTGTATGACCCCGAATACCCTCCACAGGTTTCAACCTTTGATGAAGTTCAGCACGAACTGCCATTTCATTTATATCACCACGCACACTGATGGGCACAAGCAACAACTTCAGTCATACTACAAGTTGATGGAGGATGACTTGGAAGAGATTACCAAGGAATGGTCAGCGAACCTCCTTGTTCCAGTAGACCCTGCAGAGATGTCCGATGTAGACGGTCCAGAAACTGCGCATGATACACTTGGACCTAGCAAGACAAAGAATATTGAAGAGCCTCATGATATAAATAGTACCTCAGATAATATTGCTTCCATCTCACCTCAGCAAGGAGGTGATGGTGCAGAGGTTGAACAAAAGAAAGGCGAGGTCACATCGCCTAGAGAGGAGGAGGACCCCTTGAAGAAAATAAAGGTCTCCCCTCCGAAGCCCTCATCCTAGAAGAAAGTGAAAGCAACAAGGACCAAGTTCCAGACTGTCCTCACTCCAGATGACTTCAATTTCATCATAGCAGCCCTGAATGATGCTTCGCTGGAGATAACAAAGAAGCAGGAGGCTAAGCAGGAGGAGATGTATAACTATATTGAGGTTGATCTCCAAGGGGTGCAATAGGCACTACAGTCTAGCCGCACAGTCTCCACTACACCTTTGTCAATAGGCACACCAGAACTGGGAGATGAACCAACTCAATTCCACCGGATCGCTGATACAGTCAAAGCTCAGTGAGATCGGAAGAGGATTGAAAGTGATCAAGCTAGATGAAAAGAAGAAGAAGAAGTCTTGGAACGGAAGAAACAAGAGTTAAAAAGATTTCATGACCAGAAAGATCGTGCAATCGACTGCCGCTCCGAACGGGTCGGAAAGCATTGATGGTTCACCGCCAGACCGCTGGACCATGCCATAATGGACATAACAAGAGTTAATGAGGCTCATACCTATTGCCGAGTTGCCTATTTATCCCATCGTGCCACAAATAGAGAACACTTTTGCTAACCGAGAGTTTGAGCCCACAGACTAAGTGAAGTATCTATAGTGACCATTGTGCTCTTGCTGATTATTCTAGTGTAGTATTCAAATTAAACGTGACCCCGATAATTTTCATCTTGAGCACATATGTCTGACGATCTCATCGTAGTTGAATAATCGGTGACAGAAGCACTTCTCGACTTGATCACTGAAAAAGTCATGTCGGAGAGAGGAGTGTCTACAAGGGTAAAAGCATCATCGACAAGAGGACTGCCAACCTCTCCATCCACTGCTCGAGCTGGACCATCCCGACCAGTAGATGAGAAGCGAACTAAACACAAGGATGACCTCACGAATGCTAAGTTGATCTCGAGCATTCTACCTGCCTACCTACCACCTCTAAGTGGTGCAATTAATCGAGACAATGTGCCCAAAGATTTTGAGTACACCTTGGTCACTGTGTACCTCACGAAGGGGATACACGCAGTTCATGCCGATCAAGATAAGATCATAGGGTTGAAGTTTAGTGACTTCAACCTCGATGAAAGGAAGGTGTACAACATGCTCTCCTTGCACAAGTATCTAACCAGGACCAAAGGAAATAATTCCAGGATAGTTCCTCAATCATGGACCCATAACCTTGCGCAATCCACACTGCTTAATGTCATGAAGATTCCTCACTTCGGTAGGCATGAATAAGTGAATGCATGAGTTAAATTGATACTATCCTGCTACCATGGCGGATATTTGTGGTTGAACCAATGCATCATAGTGGATCCAATGTTGATCAATCATATCACAGAGCTAAGAATGCAAGGCCCTGATCCACAGGAGTTCTACCCCTGAAAGACCGCGGATCGCACTCTTGCTCAGAAGATCAAGGAAACTTATGGAGATGTCGAGAAGGGAATGCGAGGCTACAAAGTAGCTTCTATCCAAAACAGTGTAGTGCACCTAGCCTATCAATTGATCACAGGAAAGTTGGTGCGAAAGAATCGACCCACTCAAGTCACAAGGTTCGTAATTGACCTCACAGGGAAGTGCACAGAGGGACTTCAGATGAATTGGGCGTCGTACTTGGTGAATCAATTAGAACTGGACTACAGGGAAGTGCAGGACCAAGGATATGAGTTCCACTTTAGTTGGATTCTCATCTTGATCACATTCATTGCATGGGAGATGTCGGAAGGTGCGACCTTCTCGGACATCAAACTCTTTGAACCTCTAGCCACGAAGTTCAGTACACTATGGTACTCAAATGACATGAATAAGCAATGGAAGTCAAATTCCATATTCCACACTTATTAAAACTAGCCGAAGACAACCATCTAGTTTGAGCCTTGTATGACCCCGAATACCCTCCACAGGTTTCAACCTTTGATGAAGTTCAGCACGAACTGCCATTTCATTTATATCACCACGCACACTGATGGGCACAAGCAACAACTTCAGTCATACTACAAGTTGATGGAGGATGACTTGGAAGAGATTACCAAGGAATGGTCAGCGAACCTCCTTGTTCCAGTAGACCCTGCAGAGATGTCCGATGTAGACGGTCCAGAAACTGCGCATGATACACTTGGACCTAGCAAGACAAAGAATATTGAAGAGCCTCATGATATAAATAGTACCTCAGATAATATTGCTTCCATCTCACCTCAGCAAGGAGGTGATGGTGCAGAGGTTGAACAAAAGAAAGGCGAGGTCACATCGCCTAGAGAGGAGGAGGACCCCTTGAAGAAAATAAAGGTCTCCCCTCCGAAGCCCTCATCCTAGAAGAAAGTGAAAGCAACAAGGACCAAGTTCCAGACTGTCCTCACTCCAGATGACTTCAATTTCATCATAGCAGCCCTGAATGATGCTTCGCTGGAGATAACAAAGAAGCAGGAGGCTAAGCAGGAGGAGATGTATAACTATATTGAGGTTGATCTCCAAGGGGTGCAATAGGCACTACAGTCTAGCCGCACAGTCTCCACTACACCTTTGTCAATAGGCACACCAGAACTGGGAGATGAACCAACTCAATTCCACCGGATCGCTGATACAGTCAAAGCTCACCTTCAACGAGCATAGGAAGAAACAACGCAAGCCACCCAGGCTTTAACATAAGTACAGGGAGTCCTTCTAGATTAACACGGTGCCGCATAATAGAACAAGCTTTCTCTCCAAGCAAAGTGGGATGAAGAAAAAACATAGCTACAGAAAAGCAAGGAACAATTGCTCACAGAGCAGCTCGAAGTAAAGGAATTGGTCAAAAAATCACTTCACTCTATGACAGTCATCGAAATAAAGACTGAAGAGCAAGTTCCACAGTAGGTGGCACAACTTGAGGAAGTCATCCAAAATCTCCAGCAACACATCGCCGATCTAGAACTCCACACAGTGCCTAAAACACCATAGGAGATATGGGACCAAAGAGAAATGACTGCCCACAACGTAGTTGACATACTAAAATCTCTTGCATTGGAATGCAAGTAGCTGAGTAACCGTAGCACCCAAACATATGAAAACCTCACCGAGAATCCAGAGTTACAGGCATTGGAGTCGCATCTCCAAGAAGCAAAGAAACATGCAGACACACTACAGGTGTAGCTTAAGGCCTTGTTGCCCATGGAAAGAATGAAGCGGTCTCAAGAGAAACACACCGTCCAACAACATATCCATACGATTGAAAGAAAAGTGATGAAAGTCACTCAACGACTTCAACCAGTGCAAGACAAGGAATGCCAACTGTTCACAGAGGTTGAAAGCCGAGGAGTAGAGCTAGAACATGTTGTCATCATAGCAGAACAATGCCTAGAAGGGCCAGTGAACGATGCAATGATCTAGGAGTTCACCGAGCAAGAGGCTATAGCACAACAACAGGTCGAAGCAGCTCAAGCCAAGCTCGAGGCAGAACTGATCAGACCAGAGTGACTCAGGATGAGTCACAGGTGAGTGTTAGAGGCATGTTGGCCCTTGACCAAGTTTTGGGAGATTCTTGGTCATGTGACCTATTTTGGGACTTCGATAGCCTGTCGAAGGAAGAGCACAAGACAAAGCGGATATCATGGGATCTCGACCCACTTTTGGGTCCTTTTTGGGTTTGTGGGAATATGTAATGGGATTGGGATGTTGACCATGCTTAGGCCTATTTTGTAATGTATAAATAGATATCTAGGAAATGCAAAGAACTAACATATGATAGATCAACATCTATGTGATGTGTGCTAAGTGCAAGTGGGATTTGTAAGTGCTTTATGCCTGTGCGAGACTTGCAGAGCTAAGTGCAAGTCATTGTAGTAGAAATCTTTGTGCTGTAACGCAAGGAAGAAGGATCTAGCGAGCTGCGCAGATATTCTGTCCTGTGCGGAGTAATGGTTTTTGAGGGCTCTGTGCTTGTAACCTATTGAATATGCTAATAAGGAAGAAGAGTTGGTGGACGTAGCCCCAGGGTGGGGGTGAACCACGTAAACATTGTGTTGTTCTGCTTTGTGCCTTGTTCTGATGCATTGATGTGTTATTTGCTAAGTGCTTTGAGATGATTAGATAGATCTGTTTGTGCTGAATGCTAATATTGTTAGATCTGATATATATATGAATATGCTCAGTGCTTTATCTACCAGATCTGATCTATTTTACATATGCTACGTGCTTGAATACGCTGGATTTTTGTAAATGATGTGAAGCCCTGTTTTATCAATGAAGTGGTTATTGATTTCATATTGTGGAACTGACGGTGCTAAGTGCTTTATTAAGTATTGTAATCACAGATCTGTGTCCCAGCTAAGGTTGTAGACACTCGAGTCTTGCAACCACCCCTGCCTCTACAATAAGTGAAACTTCATCTGCTTCGTAGGTGTTGCCGAAAGGGCCGGTAGTTAGGGTTTTTTTGGTGCGCTGTTATAGTGTTGAACCCTAGATCTGCCCCTGTTCCAAAAAAATCAAAGTCACAGAGGAAACCATTGCAGTAGCTAGTGGTTTTCCAATATTTGGTCAGCGATGGTTTGTTCGGAAAACACAAGTCCTGGAATTTTTAGAGCTGTTTCTGCATGAAGGTGAAGAAGTAAAGCCGAAAGGGAAAGGATAGAAATGGACTTCTCTGCCATCTCCATGGACCAAGGTAGCACTGTTCGTCATAAGGCATGTGACATGCGAAGGCCGCCCCTCTACCATTTACAAATATCATCTCAAATTTCTCACATCTCTGCGTTTCGAACAACATGTAAAAATGCCCCATTTCCTATGGAATAAAGTTCAGCGGATGGCATGAGAAGATTAGCGCTCACGCCAACCACTCAAAACCCTCACAAATCATGGCCTTGTTAATCTACTAGTCATGCATGTGCTAGACCTCTACCATTTACAAATATCATCTCAAATTTCTCACATCTCTGCGTTTCGAACAACATGTAAAAATGCCCCATTTCCTATGGAATAAAGTTCAGCGGATGGCATGAGAAGATTAGCGCTCACGCCAACCACTCAAAACCCTCACAAATCATGGCCTTGTTAATCTACTAGTCATGCATGTGCTAGAACAAACCTCTGTGAGTTGGCCGTAGTTCATAAGACTCTCGGAAGAGGAATTGGAAAAACTTATCCCAGAAGTAGCAGAAACCCTAGTAGAGAGAGACGGGCTGAGCAGTTTGGCAGAGGATGGAAAAACTATTGTAGAAGGGTAGAGAACGAGTGCTGATACACATGAATCAACCTCAGATGAAGATGAGGAAACAAAGAAACCATTAGTGGAAGTTAGAGAAGTTCGGGGAATGAGGCAGGTCATTAACCTGGATTCAAAAGAAGAGGAAGAAGAGGGTTCTATTCCTCCAAACCCTTTTCCTGAACAATAAAGAGATGCTGCTACTCCCTCAACAGATGAACAAGAAAGAGATGCTACTACTTCCTCAACAAATGAACAAGAAAGAGATGTTTCTACTCCCTCAATAGATGAACAAGAAAGAGAAGCTGCTATTCTTCCCGTAGATGATCGTGAGATGGATGCTGATACCCCTTCATATGATGAGTAGGAGAGGCATGCTGCTACTCCTCCAATCTATGAACAAGAGGTAACTGACACTGTCACACAAGAACCAACACCAAAACTTTATGAATTTCCTGTCTGTGAAGATGGTGCAGCTACTCGTCCCATCGGTGAGAAGGTAATGACTTACGCTATAACAAAAGAACTATCATCAGAACAAGCCATTCCTAAAAACCCTATTTTTGAAGACACAACAGCTACTCCTCCAGTTTGTGAGCAAGAAATGTCTGACGCTGTTACACAAGAACCAGTGTCAGAGCATGCTGCTCCTGAAATTCCTGAACCAAAGTTGGGTGCTGCTGTTCCAGGAGAAGTGCGAGATAAACAAGAGCCAGGCATAGAGGCTGTAGGAAACGAAGCTCAAAATGAGGTTCCTCCTAGGGGATGGGCTGAAGGAATTCCCATCAAACATGAATTTTTCAAATTTTGTGCAAAGAGAAGAACCCCTATTCAAGACCGTTATAGGAAAACCTTTAGAGAAAGTCTGTAATTGAGGATTGAGAATGCCAAGCTAAAGAAGTAGGTGCTTCACCTGAAGAAACGAGCACGAAGATACAAAATAATTTCCAAGGAAGCAATGAGGAGAAATGTCAAGGAGACTATTTCGGCAGTTACCCAAACTGCT
The DNA here is from genome assembly GCA_900067695.1 of Picea abies. NCBI lineage: Eukaryota > Viridiplantae > Streptophyta > Pinopsida > Pinales > Pinaceae > Picea > Picea abies. Next base: position 42,448 of record CBVK0103319077.1, read on the forward strand.
GATACTCCCACAGTATCGATAGTTACTCAAACTGTCGATACTCCTAGAGTAACAACAACTACTCAAACTGAGTTGGTATTTCATACAGTAGCTACTTAGACTGAGCCTATCTTGCACACTTATACAATACCAGTAGCTACTCAAACTGTCGATACTCCCACAGTAACAACATCTACTCAAGCTAAGCCAATGAAAGATACAACTGAAGCTCAATTAGTTTTGTTGAAAGCCAAGATATAGAAGTGGAAGAAAACTGTAGCCTAGTTTCGGAAAGGAGCTGTCCCTTCTTCAATGCACCTAAGGACATTGAAAGACATAAGGGACCAGGCTGCTAGAGTCATTGATGACTCTGAGGAAAAGTTGGAAGAAGAGAAGAACAAGGGCAAGAAACAGAAGGAAAAGATTACAGAGATGGAGGCACAGATACAAAGGTTAAGAGATGAAAAATAGGAGATGTATGATATCACCCAACAGGTAGTAACATGTCACTCCCCTTCTCTCAGCTATGCATTGTTCCTTCATGAACAATATTTATTTTTCTGTCTATAATGTATTTACCAGGAGATGGTTTATAATATTAAAGACCCCATACAATTTCTTAGGACTTTGAGAAATCATGACATCCTCACACAACATCTCATGTGTGAACTATACATGCACAACTACCTGCTAAGAGATGATAAACAATTCAATCCAGTTCCTTATGTGGGAGATGTCCAATTGAGGGCCTTCCTTTTCTACACCATTAACTAGGTGAAGTAGAAGAAAACACTTGATTCTTTTGAGGAAAATCAGGTACACAAACCCCTTCAGGTTAGAATGGAGAACTTTCAAGTTGCACAGATCATCAACAAACATAACTATTTCAGACGTATTCCCAATTGGCCACAGAATATGGAAACTACAAAGCAATGGTGTTGAGCTTTGCATAAAACAGTTGACCCATTGCAAGGAAGAGGCACTTGAAAATTGTGACCAGAGATGGGCCCTATCACCACCTGCTATCAGGGAATGAGAAGTATTTGGGGCTCCCAATTTTCGCAGAGCCATGGAGAGAATATCCAGGTATATAACATGTATGAGGTTTTGTCAGGTTCGATGGCTAGGTTTGAAATTTTCATTCCCCATCATCTGGATGCCACTTGATCAATATCAACCTGATTATAAGGTCCAGGGAGAATGGTGGAAGGATATAATATTGACTAGGGGATATAAGTTTCCAGGGAAAAATATGGCTAAGGCATATGACATAGCAGAATTTCATGCCCAACATCAAGGTTCCAATCTAGATCTATGAAAGTGATGGCCTGCACGAGGACGTGCACGTGACTAAAGTTTGGGGGAGATGTTGGCCCATGAAATTTCTTGTTTTCTAGGTATCTTTTAGTTCAGGCAAGGAAACCAAGGGCCCCAGTGGACGTGTGGCGCCAGATTGTGAAGTCCAGAGCCTGGAAACTTTAGAAGAAATGGCTCATGATGGAATGGGAGGAAGAAACCCTTGAAGTTTCGTTACACCAAAGTAAAGTGACGCAATGATGTCACCTGGGTGACGCAGAAGTATACAGAGACTCACGGTTCGAGAGTTTTTGGTTGAGCAAAGGTGGAATCATCCGAATTCCTAGAGCCTCGAAGCTCCGAAGTCCCAAAAACTCGAAGCCTAGATTTCTATAATGAGTATCAACCATTGAATGATGAGAGACGTGGACTGTTGATCCACCCTACTTCGTAAGTTCCCCATTCCGACACTCCGAGATATTTTTTGTGATGTGCTTTGAAATCCGCCAAAGTCCGGAGCTCAAAGTTTCAGGGTTCTGAATAATTGCCCAAAGCATAAGCAATGGGTCACAGTCGTGGTCACATGCCAACCAAGGGATGAAGAAAAGGGGCTAGCACCCAAAATTTGTTGCAAAATAGAACTAGGCTTAGAGATTGAAGCCTGATGGTTTCTTGATAGACCAAGACATGAAAAAAATGGAAAATGATATATATTTTTTTATTTAATCAAATTGGTTTATTCCGGAAAATTATTAAAGACTGATAGCTTGACAGAAATCTGGTTGACTGCACATTTTTGTAGAGTTAAAAATTGACGGTCCGAACCGAGTTGTTGCATAGTGCAGAGCATGGAGGAGGCACATGATGCTGAACCGAGTTGTTGCATAGTGCAGAGCATGGAGGAGGCACATGATGCTTATAGGTTGGAGGATGAAGTGAGAGGAATGGATTTTCATTTGGGAGTTGAAGGATTGAACTCCAATGGGCATGGAGAAGAGATAGATAAATAAGAGAACATGAAGAAAATCATTAAAAATTTGCAAAAATATGTACAAACTCACCGAGAAGATAACAAAAAGATCATGAAATCCAAGGAGTAACAGGGATAATTCAATGTGAATTTGATGTAGATCCTGGAAAGAATAGAAAATAAATTGGATAAGAAGAGTGGCTGAAGAAATTCAGGAAGTCACAAATGAACAAGAAGTATTAGCCAACATCACCATCACCCCCCAAGGCATTCCAATAAGAAAGCACACAACAACTCAAGTCCATTCCCTGTTAGGAAGCATAAGAGGTTTGGGGAATATGAGCTATGAGGGGAAATGAACAAAATCGAACCTCCTACATTTGATGGGGAGTACAAGAAGGATGAATATGAAAAGACATGGTTGTTGGGCATGAGAAAGTATTTTCAATTGCATAATTATTCTTCTCATGCAGAAGGAAGAATTTCCATCTATTGCATAATTATTCTTCTCATGCAGAAGGAAGAATTTCCATCTATCAACTCAAAGGGAAGGCATCTGTATGGTGGGATTAACTTATGCAAGTACAACACATCAAAGAGAATAATGTCACATGGATGGAATTCAAGAGACATTTTGAAAGGAAGTACCTAACTAGGAGGTATTATGACAAGAAAATGAAAGAGTTCTTTGAACTCAAGCTGCGAAGTCTGTCCATAGATGAGTATGCAAGAAGATTCTTGGAGTTGTTGAAGTATGTTCCCTTCATCAAGGATGAGACAGTTAAGATTCAAATATATCTGAGTGGGCTTCCATCTTCCATCAGTGACAAGATCCAGTATGATGATCCTAAAACTATGGAAGACACTATAAGGAGATAAAAATGCTTATATGATCAACAAAAAGAAAAAAGTACTTTCCAAACAGCTTGGGAATACAAGAAGAAGTTTAAGAGGGAGCAAAGGAAGAAGGGAAACAAACCACCATTTTTCAGGAACAGTCCTCAAGGACAACCGGTTTTGAGAGAGCTCGGGATGGTTGAAGTAGGTGGGAAAAAGCCAAAGCAAACACCTATAGAATGTTGCAGTTGTAAAGGAGATCATAGGTATAGAGATTGTCCTCACAAAAAGGACAAGATAAGATATTTTCACAATGTTCAACAAGATGAAATAGTGGAGGGCATGGGCAGGAAAGTACCAATAATCTCTGCAGCCCTGGATAATAAGAAAGTTGAGTTTCAATCACACATGATTGAAGTTGAAGGTATGATAATAAGAAAGTTGAGTTTCAATCACACATGATTGAAGTTGAAGGTATGATCAATAACCATGCCTTTACTATTTTAATAGAATCGTGAGCTAGTCATAGTTACATAGATCTTAAAGTTGTGGAAAGATTATGCTTTCCGAGAAGCAAGCATGATAAATATTGGTTGGTATAGCTGGCTACAGGAGCTAAGAGGAAATTTGTTGAGTCGGTTAAATCATGTCCAGTGGGCATGAATGGACCAAGTACCCAGGAATATATGAATATCTTGCCTTTAGGATCATATCATTGCCTAAATGGTATGGACTAGTTGGACCAATACCATGCCATTTTAGATTACCATAACAAGGCATTCACTTGCTTGGATGAGGAAGGAAATTGAAGAGCAGTCCAAGGAATTCCCAGGGCAGTTGCTATTAGAGAAATTTCAACAATGCAGCTGAAGAAATGCTACAGAAAAGTCTGTCAAATATTTGCAGCTCATATGGAGGAAGCATATAAAGATAAGACGCCAATTCTGGAGGACCATGTAGTCCTGGAAGATTTTGAATATGTGTTCAAAGAGGTACCAGGACTACCTCCAAAGAGAGATAATGATTTCTCTATAAATTTGATGCTTGGAGCAGCCCCAATGTCAAAGACTCCCTACAGAATGAGTACACCAGAGCTGAAGGAATTGCAAATGCAGCTTGAAGAGCTTCCAAAGAAGGGGTATATCCACCCAAGTGTATCACCTTGGGGTTCCCCAGTCTTGTTCGTAAAGAAGAAAGATGGAATGATGAGATTGTGCAATATACTTTACCAAGGATTGGTAATCTCTTTGATCAATTGAAGGATGCGAAGATATTTTCGAAGATAGATCTCAGGTCAGGATACCATCAGGTAAGGATTAAAGAGGAATACATCAACAAGACCGTCTTCAGAACAAGGTGCGATCATTATGAGATCACAGTGGTGCCATTTGGGTTATCAAATGCACCCCTTGCTTTTATGTGCTTAATGAATGGCGTTTTCAGGAAATATTTGGACAAGTTTGTCATTGTCTTTCTGAATGACATCCTTGTATATTCCAAGTCAGAAGAAGAGCATGAG
>CBVK0103319091.1:0-11077 GCA_900067695.1 Picea abies
TAAATACTTCATGGGGTATAAACACAACTGAAAGTAAGGACCTCTGAATCAGGAAGATAATCATGCTCTACAACCAACACTTTGGTCACGACCTCAATGGGCTTCCCAATAGTGTCACCTTTACCCTTATCCTTATTTTGGATAGAATATTTGGTTATGACTTTTGTTTCAGCATCTTCCTTATGGGTTGATGATCTATTGAAGGTCCTCTTAGCTATTGTCTCAACTGCTACAACAGGTGAAGGAAAATGTAGCTTTATCCTCTTTTTGGTTGTAGTTTTGGATGGGGGAATTTCCTCTAGTTTAGGTGCAGGCTGAGGTAAAAGTTCCCTTTGTGGGGAGTGATGAGATTCCCTTTCTTCTTCTTCAACTTCCTTAGGAACTTATTTGTCTTGGGAAATGTGTTTTCCCTTTGTATTTTTTCTTGTTTCTTCTTTGGAAAAACTACTAGATGCAAAAGGGCTCTGCAACCTATATTGAGGGGTAGGGGCTACATCTAGATAACGATTAGCAAAGACAATGAATTTCTCCCAAGTGAAGTTTATTTTCTTCAATTCTTCCATTACATGCATCATGATCAACCCTGAGTGGAAAACACTAATTTCCATAGCCTTGGACTTGTACTGGACCCTATCAACCATTTTTACCTTACCCCTAAACAAACAGAAAGGGATGTTCATCAAATCCTTTCCTGTGAAGTGTAGAAAATGACTAATTTTATTCTGGTATATTATGTTGAATCTTACCTCACATGTAAAATACCTCTAGATGACTTTCAACATTTTTTCAAAACCCTCAACCAAGTGGCTCTTAGGAACTATCTTAGACAAATTATCTTTCTGATGTTTTGGTTTGAGGAAATCTTTAGAAAAGGCTACATTGAGAGTCAAAAATTTGAAGCACCTTTCATTAGTGTTGGGTATCTCAGTGGTTGCTGCAATATTGGCCTCATATACCTCCAGCTCAAGGGTTCCTAACTACGTCTTAGTGCCATCAAATTTTAAATCAAATTCCCTCGCTACCTCAGGGTGTCCCGTTTTCATATTTTGAAAAAAAGTTAGGAAACCAAATCTCTGGAAGACCTCCCTGATCAAAGGTTCAACATAAAATAGGTGCATATTAGAAGGCTCAGTTCTGACTACACTCCCACCCTCGTGAGATTTATTCTGTTGGGGTGTATCCATTGAGAGAAATAGGAGACCAAACACTGAAATGTTATGAGAGGTATAGGAAAACAAGAAATGACAAATTTATTTAGGTTTTTTGAAAGGTGGTCCTTATCTGAGCCTTCAATGATTTCCTCCAATTAACTTATGAACTAATAAGAGAAAATTATGATGTCTTATAAAAAGGAGGAAAATATCTTTAGAGAATTGATATGCAAGGAGGTTGCATTGTTAATTTTTAGTCTATGAGACTTCAGAGAGATCGACCTTCTCTTCCCACTATTCTACTGGACTACCTATTCTCTAGACTTCCTCATATGATGAAAACTTTCCTTTACTATGGATAGCCTAGATGAACTCCGGTCTCCAGGACTTTGGGATTCCTCCACTCCTACTTCCTCCGAAGTGATAATCCATCAGAGTACATGATCTATTGACGTGTGTCCTCAGACTTTGGATGACCACAATTCACTCCAACCTTCGGGACATCATGGATCCCAACTTCTCCACATGCCAAATCCTTCGAATGCATGAAGTATGAAGGACTTCGTCGATTAACCTACATGCAATGCCTCATGATCCAATGACTGCCCATGATCTTGCAACCTCTTGAATGGATCTTGACCATATATCTTGATCCTCGATAGCTCCTCCTTTTTAAACTTTATCTATGACTTCTTCAAACCCATGAAGTATTAAAGACTTATAGGGTTAAACCCCATGCTACTTCTCCAGATCTAAGGGTAACAAAAGACCCTCAATCCTCCCAAACATATATTCACCATTCAACTTCCAAAATAATGAATCCTATCCTCCTTGAAGATTCTAACGACTATCCTTCTTGATTTTGACTGCACAAGACAAATAGAGTCTCTAGCACCCTCCTGTGCGCTACTCTGATACTTTAAATCTCTGGACTTAGAAATTTTCTAAGTCCCTCCCATGGAATGTTTATACTCGCTATTTATCCTCAGCTTTGTTCCTTCTAGATTTATAGACCTCTGGCACACTCCTTGCATCCTTGAAACTTCTGATGAATTTCAGACTTAAAGATTTCTCATAAAATATCCCTTATGCACTCCTTGTATTTGTCTCCTATGGAACTTCTTCAACACTTAAAGAAAGTGTTGGCCCGATTGTTATCACTAGAATTTCATCCGCAAATGGTTACAGGAACACAACATCTTTGAAACACCTATTAGTTCACCTGTAGCCCCAAACATGCATTTCCAAAAGGCACAAACTATACAATTGGTCAAAAAAAAAATTGACATGCGCTGAAACACTAAAGGAAGCACGCCCACATGCGTAGGACAAAGAAGCCATTAAAGCGAACATGTACGACAAAATCCATGCACATCTGTGAGTGACACATTTATGGTTCTTGTCGGCCTCTCACCCACTTCTGGACCATCTCCCAAATTGATTGGACCCTCAAATCTGAGTTGAATCCGAATGGGGGGTTGTTCAAAGACCTAAGGGTGCCCTAAAGGGCCCCTTGTTCACACTAAAGAATGGTTGGATATTACCTCAAAGAAATGCTATAAAAGAGGCCATGGGTGCACTAAGAATTGAAGAATCTGATTGTATTGTTATGATGCCTCTATTCTCCTTCAAGAAACATCTTTTATTCTTGGATCGTACTAGAAACATCTCATTAAGCTATTCACCTCACCTCTTAAGGGAATAAGCTTGGATTTCTTCACCATTTTCATTCCAGCTTACCATTTGTAAGAAGATTTCTCACATAGGGGACTCAAGAGACCTCATAAGGAGGAAGATGGGATCCATAAGTCATCATTTCTCTACGATGCTTTCCCACTAATATACTTCTCCGTTGGTGGCATGATTATTGGTCATTTGTTTGATTGATTTTGGTTCTAATTTCCTCATCCATTTTAGTTTTATTTATTTACTTATTTCTTTAGTTGTTTCTAGCTTAGTTGTTTGTTTATTTCATGTGATTGAATTGTTTGATTCATACACTAACCTCTATCCTATCTAGTAGGCACAACTAGACTTGCAAGTGCCCCTCTTTTTCTCATTCAAGTGACAAAAAGGACACAACATATTGGTGACCATATTGGGGATAAGGTATCAATTTCCTCCCTATTTGGGTTGTTTGAGCACTTCTTTTTGACCCATTTTCCTTGTAGGGATCATAACCAGCCTAGCCTTACCTGAAAAGAGCTAAGTTTGGAGCTGGAAGAGGAGAATTCAACTTAAAATTTCCCCCTCGACATGTATCAGAACGTGGGTGGGTATTTCGGCCCATAGACGCGCATTCAGAGCATTGTGTGCCCACAACATTTATGTTCTTTGCACATTCTATGCACAGTGTGCCCAAAGGTTTTATGTCCATTATGCATTCTGCGCATTGTGTGCCCACTGCGTCTTTGTCTAAAATATAACCCACACATCTGTCTAGAATATCAACATTGTAAGAGTTTTTGTGATGTTTTGAAGGACCCTAACCTTCAAAATCTTGCTTTTATGCAATATTGTAAATGCACCACACTTAGATTCCCTCTCCACATGAAGGGTTAGTAAAAACATAGGCACTTAGGGGGTTAAAAACAACCATATTTCTCCTCTTTTTCTTTTAGTTGCCACATGGATGGTTGTTTTGACTGTAAAAGTTAAGTTGAGATCCTTTACTATCACATATAAAAAAATTTGCATTGGGACCAGAAATCAAACTTTAATCATTGAGTATGTTCTTCTCTCACACCATAGAGCGATATTGAGAATCAGAAAAGTGATTAAGGGGACATTTCATCTCTCTTAAAATATTTAGGAGAGGACAAATCCCCCCTAGGCCTCCTCTTAGTTTCTTTTTCAAACATCTTAAATTCGCAAGGGCCCATACATGGCCCCATGTTGCAAAGTTAGGATAGTTTTGAAGCTACTTTCTTAGTTTACATTACTAGGGAGCTTAAATATTATAGTAACGGGCCCATACATACCCACATGCTTGCAATCTAGGATAGTTTTGTGGATCTTTCTTAGATTAAATCACATTAGGGAGTTTAAAGGAATGGTAAGGACCCATATGTCCACATGCTAGTTCTTTAGGGACTTTAAATTTCTGCAAGGTTGTACCAATGACATCTATTAAGATAGGTAATCAATATTTGTAAGGACCACAGGAAGTCCAAATGTTGCAAGGTTACATCTAAATTATTAACATTTGGCATTTGTTCACTTGATCACACACAAAGTCACTACTCACTCACATAAATTTATCTCAAATTGTAGAGGTTGAAGTAGGTTTCATCCAAAGGGATTCTGAAACATCCCACTATTTCTTAAAGTAATTATCCACACCCACTTAATTCAAACAAGATTGGTTCACAGGCCCAATCTCTCAATACAACCACATCTAAAAATTTTCTAAAAATTCGCTAAGTTTTCCACAACAGGAGGTGCCTAAAGAAATATTTTATTCTAGGTAGGATCTCGGGGGTTGGCATCTAAATAAACCCTCGTTATTTGGTTCTCACATCTTCAAACATTAGAAGTTGACAAAATAGGGAACTTTAAAATCCTCCAAGTCAAGTGTTCCTAACACCATAAGGTAGGGATATACCTATGAAGGGTCGAAGGCCGAGGTCTGGTTGTTCTGTGTGTCCCACCTTGAGTCACCCAACTCTTGGAAGGGATCTAGCCCGTGATCCATTTATGAGGCCGAAAATCTCAATGTCACACTTTGACCAAGGTACCTAGTGACCAAATTTTAGGACATCTACCAAGGTGGTAATTGTGGTCTACAATTGCACCTTGATCATATTTTGTGTGTCTATTGGGAAATATCGCCAGCTCTTTTGGATATGCACACTCTACCCCTCATTATAACTAATTATTCCATCCTTCACTAGTTCCTCTTCCAGTGGCTTCAAACCCCACTGTTGAGTGCTATTGGAAGGTCAAATGCTATTTTAGAGGAAGGACGTTACGTCTTTATTGGACACGAGCATTTGTTTTCTTTTTTCTCCCACACAAACAAAATCCACCTACCCACATGTATGCTTCTTTCCCTCAACCCACTATTTTTCTCAGCACATTCTGCGCACCTGCACCAAAGGGTCATTTTTTAGTTGTGCATTGGCGCAACATGCACCTTTGTCTACTCTGTGACCCGTGCATCTGCTCAGAAATTCACACATTGTGACCCATAGTAGACAAAGGCGCATGTGACCCACGCATTACCACTTTCTTGATGAAACTATCCACTCCCTCTTAAATCAACGAGGTTGGTTCACACCCCTAATCTCTCAAACAAACACATCTAAATTTTTTCTAAAAACTCACTAAGTTTTCCTTCACAGGAGGTGCCAAAATAATTTTTTTAGTCTAGGTAGGATCTCGGGGATAGGCATCCAAATAACTCCATGTTATCTGGTTCTCAGATCTTCAAACATTAGAAGTTGAGAAATATGGAACTTTAAAATCCTCCAAGTCAAGTGTTCCTACACCATAATGAAAGGAGATCCTCGTGAAGGGTTGAAGGTCGAGGTTTGGTTGTTCTGTGCATTCCCCCTTGAGGCACCCACCTCTTGGAAGGGAACCAGCTCGTGACTCATTTTTGAGGTCTAAAATCTAAATACCACATTTTGACTGAGGTACCTAGTGGCCAATTTTAGGACATCTACCCATGTGGCAATTGTGGGTTGAAATTGCACCTTGATCATATTTTGTGTGGCTGTTGGGAAATATCACCAGCTCTTTCGAGATATGCACCCTCTACCCCTCGTTATAACTGATTCTTTCATCCTTCACTAGTTCCTCTTCTGATGGATTCAGACCCTACTATTGAGTGTTATTGGAAGGTCCAGTGTTATTTGAGAGGAAGGACGTTACATCTCTACAGGACATGAGAATTTGTTTTATTTGTTCTCCCATGTGAACAAAATCAACCTACCCACATGTATCCTTCTTTTTAATTGATTTATGTATGATTCTTTCTTGATTACATGCGATTGTGAGATATATTGTGAAGGTCCATATTATATAAGTCTCTTGTTCATTTGCTTCTCTCATCACCATTTTTCACACATTCCACTTTGCTAATCGGACATCATATGGGACCCACAAAATCCTTGTCATTCCAAATGCTTGCAAAATCTCCTTCCTATCATAAGAGGATTTCCTAGTTTCCACATGGCCTGCAATGCCTACCAAACTGCCTTCAAGCATTCCCAAGTTTGAAGGGAAGGTGGGAGAAGATCCTGCCAATCATATCATGACCTTCCACTTATGGTTCTCTTCAAATAGCATCATGGATGACTCTGTTCGATTAAGGTTATTTCAATGTAGAATTATAGGTCCATCATCCAAGTGGTATGTGGACGAAAAATCAGTGTCCCATGTGACTTTTGAATCATTGAACAAAACATTTCTGACCTTCTTTCAACTACCAGTTCATCATGACAAGGGTCTCAAATTTATTTCCGAGTTTAAACAAACCTCATCCACACATATCATTGACCACATTCATGAATGGCATCGACGACGTATTTTATGCAAAGAATAAACCACCAAAGAACAATGCCTCGATTGGTTTCTCATATCACTCGTCCCTCTCCTTACCAAAGATGTGGCCTCCACCTTCCCCCAAACTAAAGAAGAAACCATCAACAAGGCTCAACAATATGACCTCATTTATGCACAGTCAGAATAACTATACACAATGCTACCTGACGCCCCAAGACTCGTACCATTTGGCTAGGACAAATTGGGATGTCTCACTCAATAGATGAATTTATTGGTACCACAACAAACCACAACCCATACATCCAACCACCACCCATGTACGGTACTCCCCAATATCCACCAATGTATGGAGGACCCCCTTGTTACCATTCCTCCTCTTATCAGTAGCCATATCCTGTTGTCCTCCCTCCACCCTTAAGTGGACCCTCTTCGGCACCCATGATGTGCCCAGTTGTTCAACCAAGTTCTGGTACCCCCTCTACCTCAGCTTACACCCTGAGCACTAGTGAAAGCGCTATGCCTTTATATGTACCCTGCAGATCGTTGCCACAAAATAATCCATATTTTCCATTTAATGGTCCTCCACAGCCCATTGCTCCTCTACAAGGACAACCACACACTGGGGTTAACTTTGTTCAGCCCTCTCCCATTCAGAAATTTCAAAATTTTGAAGAACTGAATATGGAAAATCCAACCCATCAACCGAATAATACCAAAAATAAAGGAAAAAAATGAAACAATAATAACCCAGGACCAGGGGGAAACAACCCCCAACAAAATCAACCTACTGGGGGAAACCCAAACCAGGGCAACCAGAACCCCCAAGGGAGCAATAAAAACAAATGCCAATGTAGGAACAACAACAACAACCTATGGAGAAACTTCTCTTGTGATCTTTGCGATGAGCATGGTCATTATACTCACCATTTCCCCCAAATTGTTGACTTCAAATGGATGAAAGATTCCATGAACATGCCATTTCCTCCAATGTCGCCTACCCCTTAGTAGGGCCCACAACAATATTTGAAAAAACCACCCCCGACTATGTTGCAAAACCCTATTCCACACCATGGTGTGATGAATACCCATCGAGAGATGCATCTCGCCCCACCACATATGGGACAAAATCAAAACCTTGGGAATCTGGTGGATCGCAATATCCTCCTCACTAGTGAAGAAGAAATTACTCTGCCATCGCGCAATCGTCAATACATCACACCCCCTGAATCTGCTCCCACCACTTTGGAAGCATCTCCAACTATAGCTAGACATCCCTTGATGATTCCAAGCCCTAACATTGAACCCCCCATTCGTATTCCTCACATCCCATTATGACGAAATGTCAACAACCCTCAGACTAGGGAAGCACACAATTACAATTTGGTCGATGAATTGGTGCAATCTCCTGCAGCCATGTTGGTATTTGAGGTCCTCCAAACCTATCCCACTCAATGGAAATCATTACTTTCCGCCTTGGGGGAAGTTGACCTTGTTGATACTAGACTCATCACATTTGATCTAGATTGTGGAGAACCTCACCTCCCCATTTTGGTAGCTTTACAGATACCACTTAAAATTCAGAACATCATAGTTCATCATTGTATCACTGATGAAGTTGCATCCACATGCATCATGTCCAAAACTGTATGGTAGAAACTTGCCTCCCCTGAGCTAATACCATCCGCTATCACTTTGAGATCTTATGATGGACAACCATCCTCTCCCAAAGGTCTCTTTCAAAATGTCCATGTTGAACTCGGGGGAAAAACCATCCTTATCGACATTGAGGTTATCAATGCCCTGCTCGAGTATAACATCTTGTTTGGACATAGCTACATGTATTCTATGAAGGCAGTGGTCTCTTCTGTATTTTGAATGATGATGATCCCCCACAATGGGAAAATCATCACCATCGAATAAGTTTCACATTACGAGCCTAACCACTCCTCCAACATTGATAACAACCTAACTCTTGTATGCACTAGTTTCGATGCATACCCACTCATGGAGATGGGCTCTAGAATTTTCAAAGACTCATCCTTGTTGGTGGCATACAATGAAGCTTCACTACTCATCCACCCCTCAACACAAGTGTGTGTCATATCTTCCAATGGAACTAAAAATGGAGATACCATTCCTCCCACAGAGGCTTCTCCACTCCCTGACGTCCCACTAGTGAAAGAAATCCTACCTCATGAATCCCCTGAGAACCCTACGACACCACTTATCCCCGATTTCACCCTCCCCCATGGTCAAATTCATGTGTGGGAGACAGTCCTCCAAGCCATTACTCAAATTCCCTTATTATACCCCCCACTAGGAGTACAAGATTTCTAGGCAGTTGCAATGCTTACCCTTCCCAACATGGTGCTCTCCATTCCAGTATAGTATCTACACCCACTTGCGATGGTTCCTCAACCATCCCTTCCTCCCCAAACAGAGGGAATCCTAATGCAGATTCTAGTACTAAATCCAACCACACCACCCTCACCCCCACTTGCTAGTGCCATAGCTATGGCTTGGGGAAGATGAAAGAAGAAAGATCCCACTGCTCCACTTCCTCCCCGATTTCAACCTCCTTGCACACTTTGCAAGAGAGAGGGAAACCCCACAAATAGATGTCCCTCCCTCCCCGAGTTATGAAATTTAATCCAACTCCCTCGATCAACCACATCGCTCGTTGCTTCACCAAGCACCCCTAGTACAACCATCTGTACAACCCTACCCATAAATTAGAACCTATCTACTATGTAGGAGGATGAGACCACTAACTTGTCTCTCCCAAATCCTGGATTGGTTGAATTGAAATCCCGTAATATCCAAATCTCCTCTACAATCCTCTCGTCAACTCACTATGGTAGTAGGTACAACTCACTATGGCAGAAATTACAACTCACTATGGCAGTAGGTACAAATGAGGTGGTATTGTGGGCCCCACAACTATATACAGTCCCTTTTGCCAAACTTCCACGCTCAGTTACAGGAGCTCAGAGCCTCTGTTTTTCGATCTGTCTTCATCCATGGGATCAGGGTCCCACTACCTACACAGTCACATTCCTTGGGTCACCATCCATACTCAACTCTGGGAGAGCATTTTTCTCACATCACGTCCAGGTATGCATGCTTATGTTTAAAATTATCAAATAGTTGTTATATGTTCTTTATCTTCGGATATTGTTCACATTGGGTATTTGATTTTAATGTGTGTAGGTACCTTGTCATCATAACCCAATGCAACCCCTTCAAATATATGATCAACATGGGCATGTAATCATTCTCTCTGAACATTAATTGCATCTCCCAATCATACCCACCGACATTTTCCTCTAGTATACTCACATCCGGCTCTACGATACTATCAACTAATAGCACTCTTCCCCACATGAGTTGTCCCATTCATACCCCCCCTTGTAACTTTGATACTCATGCTTCTTTCACCCCTTAGGGATGAGAGTCCTGATAGTCTTAAGCATTTCTGAGAATCACCCACATACTCCTTCTCCTCATTTTTCTAGCTTTCCTAAAGGACTCCTAGGTTATCTCATCATGATTCACATTTGACTGTGCCTCTACATTATCATTAACCCTCCATTTCCTCCACAAACATTTTTCCCATCTACATATTGTACTCCATTCATTTACCTCATACAGAAACCCACCGATGGGGTCCCCACCCTCCACCAGTTCTCCACACAACTTGTGCCCTCACGGGCCAAGCCATCTTGCACTGGGGCACTTGTTTTTGTATTTGTACACTCATCCCAAATTATTCTTTATTCATTTGGTAATTATAAAAAGACTTTGTTTCCAGCATTTACATATCTTTTTGTTATCGCCTTTGGCGACCTTGTTTCCTGCCAAAGCAACCCATGTCTCCCTTGGTTGGGGCATTCATTCTCTTCTACTCTTGTTGACATCATCCATAAACCTGGAGTATCCCACAATCCATGTACCTTTGATCTCTGAGTTTGTCCACTTTGTCACACCTCTGGCACAATTTAACCCACGTCTAGTCATCCCCCTGATGTTAGATCCAATTTCATGGTTTCTTCCAATAATCCTTCACATATATCCCCAACCAAGGGTAGTATTGAGTCTCACTGCATCTTGACTTCGTCCATGTTCCTTATCAATTCTTGATCTTATCCAATGGATTTCATGAAGCACTTTTTCTTCTTGGAGTCGCGTCTCCCTCTTTGTCAACATTAGCATAGTTTGCATAAGGACAACATTATCTTGATTCTCATTTCCTTTATAAATGAGGAGTCTCGAACGACATAGTGAGAACCATCATTTCTCTCTGTTTTCGTTGAACCCCGTGACATTCAACTTCAATACACTCTCATGTTACGGTGGGTCTTAGTATGCGACTATTGCAGTTGTTTTATACTAGTTGAAGACCTCTGAATTTTCTAGGC
>CBVK0103319098.1:0-10170 GCA_900067695.1 Picea abies
GTTATGTGAGTGGTTACTGAAGGTGTTCGTCCTCTGTTGGAATACCTTTGTTGTCAAACATTCAAATCCACCAAAGTGGCTCAAAGATTCATCGATAATATCTTCAAGCTTCATGGAATGCCTAATTCTATTGTCTCTGACAGAGACTCCACTTTCACTAGTATTTTTTGGCAAGAATTGTTCAAGCTACAGGGCACCCAATTGCATCTTAGAACTGCCTATCACCCCCAGATAGATGACCAGACTAAAGTTGTAAACAAGTGTTTGGAAACATAATTTAGGTGTTTTTCATCTGATCGACAAAATCAGTGGGCTTAATGGTTACCCCTAGCGGAATGGTGGTACAACAAATCTTACCATACAGTTACTCACATGATTCCTTTTGAGGCAGTCTATGGCCAAAATCCCCCATCAATTCTCTCCTATATTCTAGGGGTCTCAAAGGTTCAAGAGGTTGAAAAAAATATTATAGTGCACAAGGCTATTCTTCGTTACCTCAAAGATAATATGGTCATGGCTTAGAATCACATTAAGCAACAAGAAGATCAAGGCCATTCTGAATGTCATTTTGTTGAAGGGAACCGGGTATTTCTTCAACTACAACCTTATAAGAAAAATTCACTCAAATCTCAACACTGTCAGAAACTTGGACACAAATTTTATGGTCCTTATATAGATCTCAAGCATGTGGTATCAGTTTCCTATCAGTTAGCTCTACCCAATTAGTCGAAGCTCCATCTTGTTTTTAATGTTTCCTTCTTAAATAAGGTGATTAGAACTAAGTGCCAAACTCAAACTAGTCTCCCTGAGTTGGATTAAGAAGGTTCCATATCATTTCAGCCCCAAGCAATATTGGACCAGAGAGAGTGTTTTCTCTATCATAACACCATCTAGGAAGTGTTAGTCTAATGGAAAGATACACTTCCAGAAGATGCTACCTGGGAGTCGACCACCATTCTAAAAAAATTCCCTCATCTAAAGCCTTGAGGACAAGGTTTTTGTTCAAGGGGGAGGGAATGTTAGGGACCTAAACTCCCTAACCCCTCATGTAGGTAGAATAATCTAATTCCATGTAATAAAGGAAAATATTAATAAGGCCTAGCAATAAGGAATAATAATTCAAATAAAGAAGACCTAATAGAGGCTTCCACTTCTAGAAGGATCTTCATCTAGATTGTTATTTTGGATAGTTAGAGTATAAATATAAGTAGAGGGTATGAGAAATATTGTATTGGATATTATTGTAATAGAGATATTCTCTATTGGAGGTTGCCCCCTTGAAGAGAAAAGTGAACATTTCTATTAGTAATCAAAGTGCTCTTTCTGGTGTTATTCTAGTATAATTCTAGTATTGTTTTTATTATATCATTGCTTCTCTACCATTTCTAGCTAAAATATTTATGTATTGCATACTATTTTATATCTAGAATACTAAAAACTTCTTGTCCCTCAACCTTTATTGAAGTATATGGTCCTTGGGATGAAAATTCTATACTTTTCATATGTCTTTGTACTTTTCCAAGGATAATCTCAGGATCAACATTAGCCTCAAGCATGTATTATTCCATTTATGTTTCCTTTTCAATTGCTCCATTCAATGTATTTATTTTTGCAACTCTTCTTACATAGTTCATGTTTGAAGGCATCACATTTTTTTAACATCCAAATATAATAGGGGTATTTTTATGTTGTCCATCGAGGATTTGATTTAATGTATTGAAAAATTGTAGATTAAAATCTCATAGTCTTTCACCCTTTTGAAGATGACTTAGAGTGAACTAGGTGAGTAAAGAAACATATTAAATTGGTTGTGCATATATGGTCATGAACATATATTATATATCATCAAATTATCCAATTGATTGAGATTGGTTATCCAGGAGGATCCAAAATTTCTCAAAGAGCTCCAAGAGGATCTAGAACATCCACAGAGGTCAAGAATGGTTCATAAATGCTCAAAATTTGACTCTCCCAAATTCTCTCTAAAACACCATCAATGCGTAGAGCTCAACCATAGCTTTCCAACAATGCAAATGGAAAGTAAAACAAAGTTCATATGCAAAAGTTATGAGCTGTCAAATCTCAAGTCAATAAGGTCAAAGTCAAAAGTCAAAGGGGTAAGAGGTGACATGTGTCACCACTACAAGGGATACACATGGAACAATCATACAAATGACGTGGAAACACCCCAAGGTGCCATGTGGACCAACTGTACATTGATTGGGAATATGAATTAGCAACTGAATAGGAAAGGTACAGTCCAATTGGACCAACCACATGTTCACAAGTGACAAGGTTCATACAATGACATGCTATCACATGGAAACTTCCCATTGGCATATATTGGTATGGTTTATCAAAATTTATTGGAAGTTCATGGCATCAAAATTGCGACCTCCCAAATCCTTAACAAACCCTCCATTACCATCACGCCATACAATGTGACTTAACATATTAATGGTTCACATTATATTTCAATTGATTTTAAGTTTTTTTTTGGTTGGAAAAATGACCAAGGGCCTAATCCATCAACCCTTAGCCCTTGGTTTATGTAATATACAATGTAACCTACACATAATTCACAGAAGGGCTTAACCAAATTTCCAACAGATATAACCATATGTAATATGGTTATAATAAAGTATAACCATCCATCAACAAAATGCATGAATATAAGGTAGTCTGTGGGGCTTGAGCCCCCGACCTACCACATATAAACTCTACAACTTAACCAACAAGTTATATATAAGGTTTTTTTTTAAAAAGAAACCATTTTGCATTTAAATCTGACCACAAAATTTGGAAATTGGTTAAAGGCCACACCCTATTTAATGGGTGAGCATATTGAGGTTGTGGAGACACATATTAATGCAGATTTTAGTATTTTAATTCATGCCCAAGGGTACCTAAGTTGTGAGGTTTCACCATAAAGTGTGTTGAGGGGTACCTTGATGAAATTTCGAGAATTTTGTACTCATTGTTCAAGATTTTTCAAAAGGAATCCAACGGTGCACTCTGTTTATGTATTTGAGAAACGTGTAAAAAGGTCATTGTAAAACACAAGAATTTGAGCATTAAATAGAGAAGGTATCTATTGGAAGAGAACCCAGAGAGGTAGCCCAAATTGGGTGAACTTCATGTTTCCAACTTATGTATGTGATTTCATTATTGTTGTTCATTTCAAGCTCAATTGTTTGTAAGTTATTTTATCATTAAAGTGTATTTGGTTAGATAAGTACTTCACATGTAATTTGGATACAGTCAAGTGATCATTTTATTTTGAATGTCAAGTAGATGATTAATATGTATTAAAAGATTAAAAAGAATCTAAGGATATTTTAGATCAAGTTGGTGTTCGAGAAAGGTTTGACAAGTGTTTACAAGTGAATTCTTACAAGATCCAAACTCAAAATTGGCAAAGGAAAAATTCCAAGTTATAAGTATGATATTGGAAAGAGATCTCGGAGACATAAGATGGATTCTGAAAAAGGAGAAGAATAAGATCACCCCATGAGCCATGAAGATATCATAGGTATGCTTCAATCATTGAAAGAAACAATAGATGAGTGAGAATGAAGAATTCAAAATCCTGTAAGAAGAGAATCTTTGATAAAAGGAGGAGGAGGTGAAGGTGGTGGACCTTCAGAACCCTCTTCACCATCCTCATCATCATAATTAGTTTCTTCTAAAGTAATTAAACATTCTTCTCATCGAAATAAGTCCTCTAAGAAGTACCATCATAATATTCCATTACTAAAATTGGATGTTAAGTTCGAATTATCAACTTATGATGGAGAATTCAATGCCGAGAAATTAGACAACTAGATCAAGAGGTAAGAGGTATATTGTGGGTTCAAAATATTATAGATGAGGCTGAAAAGATACATCTAGCTGCTCTTTGACTAAGTGGCACTTCCTTAATATGGTGCGAGAGGAATATGCAAGTTGATCTTTCTCAAAAGAGTAAAGTAACCTCTTCCTAGGATAAGTTTACAAAGGCTATAAGGAAAAAATTATATCCATTGGCACATACACAAATGGAAATGATTGAATGGAAGCATCTAAGATAGGGTAAAGTCCAGAATATTTAGGCATATACATGGGAATTCAAAAATAAGGCATTGTCATTAGGAATTCCATTATATACTCATGAAACTCTTCTAAAATGTATTGGTGGCATGCACTCATATTTTCGTCATGCTATCTTAATGTTTATCCCTACTAACAATGATAAGGTGTCAGTGCAAGCTCCACATCTAGAGGATAGTAAGGGTAAGAATGTGAATGAATATAATAATCCATTTAAGTTCGAGAAGAAACCAAAATTTAAATGGAAGAGTAAGAAATCAACCACAGTGAAGAAAGTTGAGGGAATCCCTACATATTTCCATTGTAAGAAAAAGGGACACGAGGAATCACAGTGTTGGAAGTTGCATCGAGAATTATGACCAAATAAATTCAAGGAAAAGGGGAAGCAAAATATTGTTTCATCATCTCATCAAGATCTAGGGTCATATTATGGAGATGAATCTAATATCATGGTCTTAGGAAGCAAAGGTATATTAGCTATCAATTCAAATTATTTAGTTCAATCCACCAAAGTGGAAAGTGATATTGAATAAAAGAATACAAGTGAGATTTTTAATTTTAGATTTATAGTCAAGCATAACAAGGTATATACTTTATTTGACAATGTATCTCAAGTTAATCTAATCTATAAATAAATTTTTAATAAGTTTGGTTTGAAGACGACACCTCACAAAATTCCATATCCATTAGGTTGGGTATGTGACGACGCTAAGTTATAGGTAAAGAAACAATGTAAGATCAGGTTTGCAATTACAACTAAGTTCTTTGATGAGGTCGATTTAGATGTTGTGCCCTCTTGAAATTTGTGGCATTATCTTGGGTAGTTCATATCTATTTGATAGGAAGGTTGGGGTAGATGTCAATTTAGATATCATATTTTCAAGGATCGGACCCCCATATTTATTCTCTTCTTTGATAAGGTCGAGTTAGATGTTGTATTGATTTTCGAGCCCTGAAAAAGATTATGATAAAGAACCATTATCCTCTTCCCAAAATTGATGATTTATTATATCAATTAAATAATGTTTTGTATTTCACTAAGTTGGATTTGAGAAGTGCTTACCATTGAATCAGAATTGCAGAAGGTGACATATGGAAAATTTCTTTCAAGACCAAGCAAGGATTTTTCAAATGGTTGGTTATGTCATTTGGATTATGTAACCCACCAACAAAATCTATGCGAGTAATGAATGATGTGTTTTGACTCTACATAGATGATTTTTTTATTGTCTATCTAGACTACATATTGATCTTTAGTTGAATATGGGAAGATCATATAAATCATGTCAAGACAATATTTGAACCCTTGAAGAAGGAGAATTTGTATATCAAGTTATCTAAAAGTGAATTTGGAAAAAATTCTTTGGCATCTCTAAAATATATTGTAGGGAATGTTCAGCTAAAGGTGGAAGTCATTGTAAAATTTCCCAAGACAACTACTGCCACCAAATTCAGTAGCTTCTTAGGAGCAGTATAGTAATGGAGAAAATTTATTGCTAATTTTTCATACATAGAAACATCTTTATATGAATTAACAAGTGTTAAATGTGTATTTCAATGGGTTGGAAAATAGTAGAAAGCTTTCGAGACATTGAAGGAAAAAATAAGCATCGTACTAGTTTTGGCCCTGCCATATCTACAACATCCATTTGAGATTCAAAACAATGGAAGCGAACATGCCATGGTTTTAGTCTTGATGCAATGAGGTATCCCTATATGTTATCATTCTGAGACTTTCACTCAAGTTGTGATTAACTATCCAACATATGATAATTTCACTCAAGTTGTGATTAACTATCCAACATATGATAAGTAATTGTATGCATTGGTACAAAGTGTAAAGAAATGGAAGCATTACTTAATGGGAAAGGAGACAACAATGCATACCGATCATCAACCATTATAGTATTTAGAGTCACAGAACAAACTAAAACAGTCACGACACTTCATGTGAATGGTTTTTCTACAACATTTTCATTTGGTAATCAAGTATAAGAAGGCCCAAGGGTGTCCATAACAAGGTTACATATATGTTTTCAAGACCAGTAATTAATACCTCCAAAATACTTAGGTATAATCCTTTAGCACATGAAAGTTATGAAAAAAAATATTCTAGGGATGATTATTTTAAAGAAGTATATGAGTCATTAACTCATGAAAATTAGTAGTCAGATTATTATATGCATGAAAATTTGTTATATAATCTTGGAAAACTATGTATACCAAGTGATGAAAAAGTGAATTTAACCAAAGAATCTCATACATCTCTCATTTATGATCATTTTATGGTTGGTAAGACTGTTTCACAGTTACAAATGTATTTTTATTGGCCTTGAATGAATACAATAGTTTCCAAGTATATTAAAAGGTGTGTTATGTGTGCCACAAGTAAGCCTAGAAAAAAAAAACTAGGATTATATACACCACTTCTAGTACCTTCTCAACCATGGGAAAGTATCTCTATGGATTTTGTAGGACTTTTACCGATGTCCAGGAAAGTTCATGATTATCTATATGTCATGGTAGAAATATTCAACAAGATATGTACTCTAATGCCATGCAAGAAACATTTCACAACAGAATAGACAACACAATTTTTTTTTGCTAATGTATGGGTTCATTTTGGACTTCCTACATATATTATATCATATCGAGACTCACATTCTTGGAAAGCTTTGGTCTCGTTTATGGGACATAATGGACACTAAGTTAAATAAGAGAACAACTTTCCATTCATAGACAGATGGACAAAAAAAGGTGATAAATAGAACAACGGTGCATCTACTTCGAGGATACTGCAACAATCATCCTAAGTTATGGGATGAACAGTTTCCATATATACAACATGCCTATAATCATTTCATTCATTTGAATACTTAGAAAATGCCTTTTGAAGTATGTTTTGGGTACTTTCCTAAATAACCTATGGAATTTGTCTTTGGAGAAGAAGGTAAAGAGATGAATAGGATGATACAGATAAATCTAAAAGGTTCATTCAAAATATTCAAGTAGTACATCAATAATTGGAGAAGAGCCAATCCAATTATAGGGAAATCCATGGGAAAGTATCTTCATGGATTTTGTAGGAGTTGTACTGATGTCCAGGATAGTTCATGATTATCTATATGTCGTAGTAGAAATATTCAACAAGATATGTACTCTAATTCCATGAAAGAAACATGTCACAGTTGAACAGAAAACACAAATGTTCTTTGCTAATGTATGGGTTCATTTTGGACTTCCTACATATATTATATCAGATTGAGACTCTCGATTTCTGGGAAAGTTTTGGTCTCCTTTATGGGATATAATGGACACTAAGTTAAAGAAGAGAACAAATTTCCATTTGTAGATAGATGGACAAATAGAGGTGGTAAATAGAACAGTGGTGCATCTACTTCGAGGATACTGTAGCAAACATCCTAAGTTATGGGATGAACATTTTTCATATATACAACATGCCTATAATCATTTCGTTCATTTCAATACTTAGAAAACTCCTTTTGAAGTATGTTTTGGGTACTTTCCTAAATCACCTATGGAATTTGTCTTTGTAGAAGAAGGTAAGGAGATGGGTAGGATGATACAGATAAATCTAAAAGGTTCATTCAAAATATTCAACAGGCACATCAAGTAGTACATCAACAATTGGAGAAGAGCCAATCCAAGTATAAGGAAAGGCATGATAAACATCGAGTTGATCATAAGTTTGAAGTCGGTGATCAAGTATGGTTACATATGAAATAGGATAGAATGAAAGGTGATGGTAAAATGATAAGACCAATCTGATATGGTCCATTTAAGATATTGGAGAAGATTGGTACTAATGCCTTCCATCTAGATCTACCATCCTACATGAAAATGTATTCAGTGGAAAATGTTGAGAATTTGAAGCTTTATGAGCCTCCTATGATTATGGATGAAGAGGAAAGTATTCAGGTTCCAACAATTGATGATTTTTCTCTTGGATATTTGGATGAGCTACAGGAAGATTCCATTCTCGACAGGAGAATCAGAAATTCATAGTGAAGTGATGTGTGATATCTCTGATTTGGTCTTAAAGGGGTAAAACCAAGTAAATCCAAATGGATGGAGATGACAAGGGTGAGGGAGCTATACCCTCAGTTCTTTGTTGAGTAATCAAAACTTTTGGTTTTACAAAAGTATTCCAATGGGGAAGAATCATCCAGGAGGATCCAAGAATGATCACAAAGGTCCAAGAGGATTTGGAACATCCATAGAGGTCTAGAATGGTTCAGAAATGATCAAAATTTGATCGTCCCAAATTCTCTCTAAAATTCCATCAATATGTAGATTTTGGTGATAACTTTCCAACAACACAAATGGAAATTCAAATAGAGTTCATATGGAGAAGTTATGAGCGGTCAAAGTTTAAGACAAATAGGTCAAAGTTAAAATTCAAACGGGTAAAAGGTGGAACATATCACCACTGCAAGGGTGACACATGGCACAACCATATAGATGACGTGGCCACACCCCAAGGTGCCAAGTGGGTTTATTGTATGTTAATTGGGCATATGAGTTAGCATATGACTAGGAAACATACAACCTAGATGGACCAATCACATGTTGACATGTGACAAGTTTCATCCAATGAGAGGTTGCCACATGGGAGCCTCCCATTGGACTATATTAGTATGGTTTATCAAAATTTATTGGGAGTTCATAGGATCGGACCTACAACCTTCCAAATCCTTAACAAACCCTCCATTACCATTGCACCATACAATGTGACTTAACATATGAATGGTGCACATTATTTTTAAATTGGTTTTACGTTTTTCTCTCATGACTAAATATGGCCAAATTTTCCACGCTTTTTCATTTCTATTGCGACACTTTTTCATTGCACTTTCCATGAAATCAGGTTTTATTTTTCATGGATCTTTTTTCATCGCTATATCCACAAAGAAGAAATTATCATGGCAATATCCATGAAAAATGGCTGCCATGTGCTATTCATTTGTGTTCCTAAATAATTTTCTTTTTTTTCTTTTTTACAAACATCTGTCTATATAGAGAAAAACATTTGTCTATATAGTGACAAACATCCATCTAAATAGCGACAAACATCCATGGAAAAACACAATAGATAAGCATTTGTTGCAGGAATTTTATTTTTATTTTTTTACAAACATTTGTCTATATAGCGACAAACATCCATCTATATAGTGACAAACATTTGTCTATATAGAGAAAAACATCCATGGAAAAACATAAATGAAATTTTTTTGTTGCGATGAGAATGTTTTATTTTCCACGCTTTTTTGTCCCTATAGCGACGAGGACTGTAGGTTTTTTAAAAAGTAAATAAATTTTGCATTCTGACCACCAACCTCAACCCAATTCAATTCGATTTTAATCTTCACAAGGAATCCTTGCAAAGTAAGGCCGTAAACAAGGCATATTGGATATTTATAGGTGAGTGGAGTTCCCTTATTTGAATACCATGTTTTAGTGAATGCCACATGCAATTTCTTATTCTAATTTTGGTGGTTTTCAACAAAGTGTTTGTGATTTAAAGCTAGGTTTTCATGTAGATGAATTAGAAATCACCTTGAAGGTTTGTGTGGGAAAACCATTTATTGGTGGATATCTGTTTCTCAAGAATGATACATAATAGAAGAATTTCAAATGTGTATTTCCATGATGCTATTGGGTCTTTTCTAGCTTAAGTTATTACTAAGCAGACAACTTTTGGGAATGTTCAAATATAGATGAGGTATCTTAAAGACCATGCCATTTTCAACATAGTTATTATGCCATGGTCCAATCCCCTTCCAAAGTTTTGGAAAACTAAGAAATAATAACAAGTGGGATTTTTTTTCAAAGGGTTTAAGTATCAATTTGTAAAGTTTGTGTGCATAATATAAAGGGAATCAAAAGTTGCTCAACTTTGGGAGAAATATTACAATTGGTGGAGTGATAAATGCAAGAAATGATGGAGGTTATATAAAAATAATTTATCACATTGATTATATATTTGTATGATCCTATTGAATAATTTAATGCAGTTCAAGATATTTATTATTACTTGTGGATGCTTGTATATGGTTCTAA
>CBVK0103319137.1:2558-20448 GCA_900067695.1 Picea abies
GAAATTGTTAGATCCGCAGATTTGAGTGATTATTTCTGTATAATCCGAGTGCCCCAAGGGTTTTTCAACATGCTGAATCCATTTCTGCATTCAAAAATGGATTTCAAACAATAGAAAAATAGTGATTTTGTGCAGTTTATGTCGTTGGATTTCGGCAAAAAAAGCCAAAACATAGAACAGTTAAACAATCCCTTCCATAGTGCAAAACTATGACATATTTTTCAAAATTCGCATTCAAAGTCATTCATTTATGACCTCTTTTTTCATTTATGACCATTTTTCCATGAGAGTCATTCATTAATGAACTTGAATAATCCACTTAACACTCATTGTATTATGGGATGCTAAGTGACCCACTTAGCACTCTTTGCATTAGATGATGGTCATTGTGAAGAAGTGGGTTCATCCATGAACATCATTCATCGATGAAGCTTGAATAATCCACTTAACACTCATTGCATTGTAGTAGTCTAATTGTGTAATACCATGATAAAATACGATGAAAAATCATAATTTTGACATTAGAATTTGCATTTCGTAAATTTTGAAATTGCAGATGGATTAATCATTCTTTGAAGCAACTCCATATTATTATTTCAATAATGAGTTAAACCCATAGTTTAAAAAAATTCCATTAAATTGACAATGAAGAAATACAAAAACAAATTTTCTAAAGTTAACTTATTCATCACATATATATTTTTAAACTAGAACTGATAACTTATTCATCTTATATATATATTTTTAAACTAGAACTGAACTTAGATTATATTAATAGGGGTTGTGCCAAAGCAAATAATTGGCAAAAATATTACAAAGGAGGCTCCCAGCCTGTCAAGATTTCTAAAACTATAATAGAAGGCAAAATGTGTATGCTTAAACTATTTCTAGGTTCATCAGAGTTGATTACATCCTTATAAAAACTCCCTAAACACCAAATAACCTTAAAAAACATACATTAATTGGAAGAAACATAGTTCAAAATTTCAGGAGCTCCAGGAGGAACTCCTTCGTCAGTCTCCATAGGAGCAATGGCTATGTCGCCGGTGCCTGCTTCACTGTTGGCGTCTTCTTCTCTAGGAAGCATTCCTCCATGCACATAAGATACATATACCATAGGTACGTGTTGAGCTGAGTTTTAATATGTTGGATTTTTGATTCCATACCATCCATACTTCCGTTCATAGTTGTCACAACCACCTATGTTTCTTGATTTTTTGAGATGGTCAGATTGGTTAATGCCTGCTCGAAATCCCTGAATGGTCAGATTGATGAAGAGCCAAATTGTTAGACTGTGCTATTTCCTCATGTCTCCTGAGCACTTCCCTGAAATTGTTCCAGGAGGGCTCCATGGTTGGAGGCTGCCAAAACCCTAACTAAAGAACCCAACTTCCCAAAATACCTAGATCTCAGGCCCAAACAAAAGTCGAAGAGAAACCACAACTGAGAGTAAACATATTCAAATGGCCATGAACCTTACCTGTGCTTGAGCTTGATAAGATGAAGAGAACATAGGCCCCACTGTCGTATGCATCAATGAAGCAAAAGAAGCACAAAGAGTGCCCAAAATCTGATTAACCAGAATGAACGATGCCAAAACCAACAAAAAAAATCGCCTTGTAGTTCAACACGAGCTTTTCCCAGGAAGAAACCCCTGCTACACGCTAAACAACATAGTCTCGATGAATTTGCATATACAATATAACCATGACAGAACCCATCGAACTTACTTCAAAATGAGAGCATTACACCTTGGAATGAAAGTTCGCTCAGGGGAATTGAATCCTCAAGTGTGCGAAGAGGGTAGCCTAACGCCCAAAAGCTGCCACCTGCCAGCTCAAGGGCACAGAAAAAAAAGGAGTGGAAGGGACATCAAGGCAAAACATGAGCCCCCCCTCCCATTAACCAACATTTCTCCCTTGATTAATCTGGTGCCTACCTTGGCCTGATAATTAACAATATAATTTAGGTGTCGTTTAACATGGTATAGATTGATCTCATCGAAATTTTGACTAAGCATGATGATACAATGTAATATCCCAATGAATAAATTGGTTCTGGATTGGGATCGATTGATGATCGCTCATATCACCATCATTGAATTGCCAAAGACTGCAAGTTTGATGATGTTCCTTTCCTTAACAATACTTAGCCCCTGAAATAGAGCATATGCATCAACAACATTGTTAGAAACGACTCCCAATCCCCATGAGTAGTGAGTGACAATGTTTCCTCTAGGATCGAGAAGACTCCCTCTGCACTTGCCACCTCAGTATTCCATCATATTAAATAATGCTCACAACTAATGAAATAAAATAAAACATAAAATTAACACTTAAATACATCACATAACTTTATTGGAGAAGTCTAAGCGTTTTACAATTTGGATTTTTTCGAGCAACCATCATCATAATTTGACTATAGAAGAATCCTTGAAATTGCAATTTTTCGTTACTAAATTTGCATTTTTGATTGCAAAAATGGATTCAATGCCATAAAAAACCCTTATTACACTCAGATTGTGCAATTTCAACAATTAATATTTGTGATTCCAACAATTCTTTTAAATTTCTAACTAGATTTTGCATTGAGAGTAGTGAGGTGCTTTGCAACCCAATATGGGGGAGATGTTGAGGCGTTAGCGTTATGTTAGATGATGCTACATTAAAAAAGAAATTATTACACTGAAAGTAGCGAGGTGCTTTGTAACCCAATATGAAAGAGATGTTTAGACATTAACATTATGTTAGATGACACTACATTAAAAAAAATTTAAAATCTACTCAATTAAAAAAAACAATTACACACACCATATAAAACTACACTTTAAAAAATTGAATCCTTCTAAATGCTTGCTTGATAAAATGAATCAAAACTCCTTTAAAATAAAATAAAAAAAACTTAAAACTTAAATGTTTACACTTCCCCTAACCTCCATTATCACCAACACTTTTCCGAAAATAAAAACCTCTATCTCAAAACTCTTTTGACTCCAGCCGCCTTTGCATAATCAAACCCATCTTAATGGACCTACTTAGCCCGCCCACTCATGTTGACCGAGGTCAAGATATTGTGACATTAAAAAGCTTGCTCAGCCGTGTTGACCAAAATGTAACATTAAATATTAAGAGGAGCACCATTACATGTGAGCAAGCGCTGAAAATAGGTAACTGCTCATGTGCCCGAGCCATCACCAAGAACGCCGACCCTCCCGCGCCCCTGCCGACACAACAACAAATAGAAAGGAGACCAGATATAAATATACGCACATACTCATACGAACTGAAATAAATACGTTATATACGAACCACTTAGGCTATTTAATATCTATTTTGCACAGTGCAGAGCCCTTAGGCTATTTAATATCTATTTTGCACAGTGCAGAGATCCATTTCGCCGCCCTTAAACTCGTCTGCGAAAGCGTCGATCGGCAACCGACGCAGGGATTATTTCTCAGTCTCAGGCGCCCGAGGTACTAAGAAGCAATAGCCACTCAAAATCAGTTCGCAATATTTTTTTTTCGGTCATTTAGGGTTTACTATTCAAAATTTAGGCGAGTTGTTTTACTCTGCTGCTCCACTAAATTTAGCTAAACCGTCGCTCTTTTGTAAGTCACGCCTCAATACAAAGGCCTTACAGCTTGCCGTTTGACTTCAATACTTCTGAGCTACTTGAGGCGGCCAGATTGTTGTTTTTGTCGTTTTTCTTTGATACAGCTGGCAAACTGTTTTCCAGTTTTTTTGTTCTACAGTAATATGACCTCTCGGCTGCGCTAGAGCGCAGTATTTCAGTATTTATTCCGGTATTCGTTTTTCCGGCTTCTTCAAACCCTAAAACCAGCTCAAAGGCCTTCCTTCTGTGGTTATATTTAGGACTTCCGGCCATTTTGAGTTAAAGACAGTCTTTAAGGATTAAAGCCGCCTGAGTTTCGGTAGTTTCTTGTTTCTGGTTAGTTCAAACCCTAAAGCAGTTTCAAGGCCAGCTTTCCCCGGCTTTGTTTTGGACTTCCGGCTAGTTTGAGTCTCAAGCGGTCTTTTAAATATTATTCCCTGCTGTATTTTGGTAGATTTGTGATTGTCAACCCTAAGGTAGTCTTCGGACATTTTGTAAATTCCGCCATTGCGAAGAGCCGAATTCCTGACATTCATTGTCAATTCTTGATCTGTATTTACTTGATTAGCAGTAAAATCTAAATTGACGCATTGATTCTGAGAAGAGGAGCAACAAAGAAGGCAGGGCAACATGACGAGTTCATTGGACATGTCCCTTGAAGATTTGATCAAAATCAACAAACAAACTGGGCGAGGACGAGGGAGGGGCGGAGGCGGAGGCGGAGGCAGAGACAGAGTTGGGGAATCGAATGGAAAGACGACGGGGCCAGTGCGCAGCAGAGGACTGTCGCGATTAGCGAACCGCTCTGCGCCGTATGCTCTTTCTAAGGCAAGAAAAATCAAACTCTTGATCTTTTGTTTTAAATCTAAGGCAAGAAAAATCAAACTCTTGATCTTTTGTTTTAAAGATAACTTGCAGGTTGCAGTTACTGGTATTGAAAACATAAAGATACAGATAGAAATTTGTCAGGCTTTGAATTTGAGGGGACATGTTGTGCACCTTTTGTCTAGATATTACAGATTTAGTATATAGATTGTCTATTGATTTATCGGGATCACGATGTTTAGAGCCGTGCTACTTTCTGTTGATTTTGATAAAAAAAATAACTTTTTGCCATTTCTTTTCGATTTTTCTGGAGTTTTATTTGTTGAAGCCTTGCTGAGTTATTGCTGTACACAAGTTCTGCAAGATTGCTTTAGAGTTGCTGTTTAGGATCTTGTTGCGCTGGCTTCTTATAGATCTGATTGTAGGGAATTCATTTTGGCACACAGCCTAGTTCTAGTATCATTTGAGAATACCATCTTTTATTGCTGAGATTTAATCTGGCTTGTTCTAGTTTGAACAAAGCCTTTAAGCTGTGATGCTTTTTGTTCAGATGAATATTTTGGTTCCTAAAATGTTTGATTTATTGTTTCCGTGATATTGTTATTGTTTTTCTGACTATTCCGCAAACATTCTGTCTAAGCAGCCTGTCCAGAAAGCTCCCGAGTCGGCATGGCATCATGATATGTTTGATGATCAGATGACCACCGATGCAGTAACTTCTAACAGACTTCTGAAAATTGAGACTGGAACAAAGGTCGCTGTCTCGAACTTAGATTATGGTGTTTCAAATGATGATATAAAGGTAAGAGACCATTCATTTTTATAACTTCTGTTCTTTGATTGTCATTGTCAATTATTGGTTTTATTTTTATGTTCCACTCTTTCTGAGGATTCAAGTGCAGAGCAATTTGTAATTTTCACTTTTTGTTTCAAGCAAGTTTTTTAGTTAGTTTGAAGCCTGATTATCCAACTATTTTCCCTAGCTCACCGAAAAAGACTAGAATGAAAAGGAATTCAGCAAATGCAATAATTTTATTCAATTTATTATTGACAATATTGTCAAAGTTTGTATTTTGCAACTTTTGATCCATTGAATATACTCTGCAGGAGCTTTTTTCAGAGGTTGGTGATCTCAAACGCCATGCTGTCCATTATGACAGGAGTGGGAGGTCAAAGGTAGGGGCAAGGAAGGTCACATATTGTGGAAATGTCAATGTATTATATGTTCAATTTACCCTCTTTTTAACATTATTATGCTTGATTGTTTTAAAATCATGCCAGGGTACAGGAGAAGTTGTATTTGCAAGAAGAGCAGATGCTGAAACTGCTGTTAAGCGATATAACAATGTGCAACTTGATGGGAAGCCCCTCAAGTTAGAAATTGTTGGAACAAACCTAACAGTTCCTGCTCCAAATCCCCAGCCTAGAAATTGGGCAGTTGGAAATTCAATCCGTGCTGCGGTGAGGTAAACATCTTCTCTGTGGAATACTGGTCCGTTGATTTCATTTTCTTTCTAATAGGTTGAGACTCTAGAGAAATTTTTATCTGGTTGGAGAAATGGGTTGTACATGTTGCCATGTTCTGGATAAGTACCTGTCCCATTTGTTCTTTCATTCCTTACAATGCCTGTAAATAAGCTTTCATTATTCATATGTACTGTTTTTTTGTAGCAATTCTAGAAATGATGGTACAGGAATCTGTTTTATTTGAATAGATATTTTCCTATGTGCATTATTGGCCATTTTCAAACCTTACTTTTCTATCTTTGTCACTTACCATGCTACTATTGCATATTTAAGGAACTATTTTGTAGTTTTAATTCAAATATACTAAATTTATTTATTGCTAATATAACTATATGATCTACAGGGGGGGGCGTGGCAGGGGTGGTGCATTTAGAGGCTCTCGTGGTCGTGGACGAGGTAGGGGTCGCCAATCACAGCGTGGTGAGGATAAAAGTGTTGAAGATCTTGATGCTGAGTTGGAATCTTACCATGCAGAAGCTATGCAGACGAATTGAAATACCATGTTTTGTATTCCATTACCTTGGTGTGCAGAGGACTTGATCCTGTGGGTAGACACTGCTCATGGTTTGAAAATATATCTGGGGTCTAGAATGAATTTGTGTGAGCACCTATGCAATGACCTATTCAATGCCGATCATATTTGAATTGTATTCTTGAAGAGTTTCTCCTAATACCAACAGGTTTTGTGTGGCAGCTCAGACAGTCATTTAATTTGATACACATTATTTTCATTATGGACAAAGCTGCACACTCTTATTTGCTTGACAGCCTCTGATCTGATGCAGCTTCCAATATATAAGTTGTTCTAGAAATTGTGATCTAAGAGTTGTAACAATTCAGCAAGCTACTTTTATATAGCTTAAAATGCACTTTATCAGCTGAATCATGAATTTTTTTGAACAAATTAGTTTGTTATTGTCGAAAGATGCACTGAGTCACCCTATCAAGCTGCCTTAAAGCTACAGTTTGATGCTGGCAGCCTTGAGAAGAGAACTCCACATATAGTTTTCCAGGAACTTGAATCATGCGATTGTGCATTCCGCATATGTTTAAAGTCATATTGGCTGGCTGGCTTGGAGAACAAATAAGACGAATTCATTACATGTCTACTCAGTACTGTTGTGGCCAAAAGTTGCTGGTTTATAGGATGAGCGTGTTTTTGAAAACATATAATGAAATTACATAAAGAACTTTATCAATTTTATCAGATAAATCAACAGGGCTTGGCTAGATGGTAAAACATGGGTCGAATCCCCCAAGACCCCATAGACAAGCTTCACCTCTTGGAGGATGTCTCCTAGACAATCTTCACCTCTTGGGGGATGTCTCCTTGTGCAAGTGGGGGTTGTCTTGCTCATGTAAGTGGACAGTCTGAATTGATTGGGATCCGGTGCAGGTGTGAGCGACTTCAGTGGAATATATACTATCCCATATTGGAGAAGGGCTTGCTTGTCGTACAGGAATAGGAAGCATCTTGTCAAAAGCAATTTATCAGGTAATTAGTTGATACAAAATATTTTATACAGTATAAAAGATTGTTAACATTGTTCTCAGTTATATTGTAGAAATCTTAATGGATTTATAGATTTTGTTTATATAATGCCAATAAGCGAATATGTAGTGAAGAATCTATATTTTGATATGATTATTCTTTTTTACGTGAACTATTTTTGTTGTTCATGTAATGATTACGTTTTAGTTTATTGGATATTTATAAACAGCATCAAATAATGTATCAACAGCATCTATTTGCTGTTTTTTCTTTGTTCGAGTGATCCTGAATTGATGATAGTGATACCAAAATTTGTTGGTATTACAATATTTCTTCTTCAGGGGTAGCTTACGGCCTTTGATTCCAGAACTGTGTATCCGGAGTCTAGTTGTAAACCATGTTTGGACAAAATGTCAACAGCCACATTCAGTTACTCTTAAACTGATCAGAATTTTCCTTGATTTGTATGGCCAAAGGCTGTAGGTTCACATTTTGAAGCTGCTGTTCATACTTAATCCACTTAATCACTACTTAATCACTGATATATAATCTCCAAAAACTTCATCTACGCACACCTTTTGATAAAGCCACAATCACTAGAGTTCTAAGTGCCAGGAGTTCTGTGAAATTATTTGTTCCACTTCCTAAACAAGCTTTAAATATGATGAAATGACTGTCCTCCAGAAATAATAGTCCTGTCTCTGAAACCAGATATGTTGACAATCTTCAATGCTGTTCCCATTCCAGTCATCACTATTCTTACAGAATAACTGGGCCTGTGTTTGTTTCTTTTGAAGCATCTTCCATCTCAGTGCTCTGTTTTTTAGGGCTAGATAGTTTATGGAAAACGATTAGTACTATTCAGTTAGCGGCGAACTGCTACCTCCCTCTTTGAAAACCAAACTTGTATTTACCTCATTGTTCCAGATTTTTCCACCACCTACGCTCATCGAATGTCCAAACCTACACACTTACGCGGCCTAGAATACGGACTGTATACAACCGTAAACCACCCACCACTTCCAATTCAGAAATAACAAGAAACACGGAGACATATCCATTGTCTAAGGTGGTAGCTCATCCAAAATCACAATAGGGAGGGTGCGCATCATGAAAATCAATTGCCTTTCTCAGCAGAATGGGTTGGAGGTCCTCTGGATACTGCCCATGAAATATCAATGATATATGTTTTAAGGGCCTTGATCTTCCAGATGTTAGACCACCATCACTTAGTCTCCTGCTTCCCTCCAGACCTCAAAGCAATGTAGCCCAATTTGGCAGTGTACCTTCATTCACTCTTATTCTTACACCAACCTGACTTGTCCAGATCCTCCCTGATTCTTATTGACTTTTCTTCAGCTCCTCCAAATAATTTGCCCACAAATTGGAATGTTCACCTTCCAACCTCAAAACACCTGCTGACTTCCATACCTGGTGTTACTTGTGGAGTCCATACCGACAATTTGTTTAATGTGATATATCTCATGTTTTGCGGTGGATGTATTAACTGTTCAGTAAGAAAGGTGGCATTCCCACATCCTATAATGGCATCTGCTCCAATATGAACAAGTCTACCGTTACCCCACCTCCAAGCAAGAAACTTACCCAACATGGTAAGTTTCAATTGTCTCATTGACATTATTATTGAGTATCACTCCATTTATAGTTTCCTTAGATCATAGGGACTTATTAGTTTTAAATGACTGTCTGAACAATTACCTCAACTCTAGGATAAGAAATCAAACTCTCCTCATGATTGTTAGCTTCAGAAAGCAATCAATTGGAGTAGGTCCCCAAGTTTTTTTTTTTTAACAATCATCTCTCAGATTTACCTAAGTATAAGGTAAGATGATAGATAACAGACTTGATGGATAAATGATGTATTGTGCTAAATGATTTTTGAGTTTGATTGGCACCGACATGTTTTGTGAAGTTCGGTTGATTTTGTGATTAGAGTACCCCCCATGAAAGATCATTCTATGGCCAAAGACAAATAACAGAACAAAGTGGTTGCATGCATTAGCATATTGATGATGATGTGGGAGCAGTAGAGAATGACACCTGTTGAGTTTAACACTACCGTCTTTTATTGACATCTGTTGAGATTTTTTGGGGATCCAAGTGGGAGGAAGAACAGCAGAGGAAGGCAAGGAACTCAGCCATAGGAAGAAGAATAAGGGCATTTGAGAAAGAAGAACGAAGAAAAAGTGAAATGAAGAGAAACAAGTATGAGAAACTGAGAAATGACAATCATTAGAGATAGATAGTATGTGAAAGATGTAGTTGATGCTCTAGAAAAGGACAATATGGCTGAAGAAGCTATATGGGAGAAACCCAAGCTGAGGATATAATTAATGACAAAATTGAGGATGTCTATGAGAAGATCATATATGGTGGAATAGAATGCAGTGCTGCTGAGAACATGGGACCAAAAGAACAAGCATAGAGAAGCCATTATGTGGTGAGATTATATAAAGAACTCTGAATGAGGTGACAATTGGTTTTAGCCTATTTGTCA
This sequence comes from Picea abies, assembly GCA_900067695.1. Lineage (NCBI taxonomy): Eukaryota > Viridiplantae > Streptophyta > Pinopsida > Pinales > Pinaceae > Picea > Picea abies. The sequence continues at coordinate 12,533 of CBVK0103319137.1, forward strand.
TTATCTGGAGTGATTCCTTAAAGGGGAAGTTACATGTTTGGATGAGAGAGAGGAGCTAAGAGTTGAGTGGAAGATAACAGAAACAAAGCATCCAGTTTTGCCAGATAGGATGAACATATTTCAAGCAAGTGATGATATCAGGAGAAAGATTGATAGTTGTCTGCAGCATTAGAGTAAGGTGGAAGGAGTGGATTTGGAATTTGGAATTGGTGAAGTGAATGCCAGATAGGATGAACATATTTCAAGTAAGTGATGATATCAGCAGAAAGATTGATAGTTGTCTGCAGCATAGAGTAAGGTGGAAGGAGTGGATTTGGAATTGGTGAAGTGAATTTTGATGGTGCCAAATGTAGAGGAAAGCACATTCCAGATGAACAAGGACTTTCATTGTTTTGAAGTGGAAGAGTATGATGCATGAGACATTGGTAATGACACCTATCAAGTTTAACTCCACACTCTGATCAATATCTGTTGAGAGATTTTTGGGAGATGCAGGGAAGTACATCCTAGAAAGCTAATTATCATGCTGTTCATCCATCAGTTCTGTTTCGGAGTTCTAGTCTTTTGGGGTTCCAGGAGGAACAGGTTTTTGATGCCAAGTGGCATGAAGATGGCTCTCCAGTACCCTATAATTTGATGTCCATGTTAAGGAATTTAAGACTAACTTATTGTGATCTCTGTGTATAAAGAATCCAGCCTATGTCTGTATATTAGGGGTGGGGTTGCTGGAGTATGGCAGGACTGAGAATTCTTTTGTGCGTTGTATTGTACAGTAAAGTTGTTAGGCTATGTAGAAACAGGTAATGTACTGTCAACCTGACTTTAATTACAGTTCAAGTCTGTGTGAGCCATTGAAGCATCATCTCCACGTGGGGGCAAGAGAACTATACTATAGTTTTGAGAACCTATTTTTGACTATATGTATTGTATAGTATGTGCACTTTTTGGAGATTTTTATTTAACAAAGTGTTAGTTTTTCTGCAATCTCTCGTTGACCAATTTATTGTGGTTGAATAATTTACTTGCTAGGTTTCAAAAGTTTAGTTGCTAGCATGGAACTGTAAGTGTAGTTCTATTTTTGTATATTGTCTTTTTCTGTTAAAGATTAGCACAGATATGATGCAATGCTAATGCTATTTTGTAAAAGATGTGTAATAGTTAGGATTGATGTTAAGAGATTTGTTGAGATGGTGTTGATATCCTATGCCCAAAATGAATCACAAATATTTGTTGAGGTAAGATCATCTTTATATAATAAGCAGATACCTTGAACAACAAAGAATAGTCTCTAGCATGTTGAGGAACTCATTGTAAAAACTAGTGAAGCACTGAAATGGAACTAGAGATATAGTGATAGGGAGAATAGTCCTCCAACAAAAGGACATGCAAAATTAAAGATTTTGAGAAATTGACAATTGAGTCTAGTGATCAAGGTCCTTGTTGCATATCAATGGTTAGCAGGGATAAGACAAGTGTATAAATATCATAAAAGGATAAGAGTGCCATAGGTTCGAACGCTCACACCCACAAGCACCAAGAGCAGTAGTGAAGGATAGAATAGTTGACAATCATACAACTCTATTAAGAGTCTAAACACTCACTAACAACCATTTATTAGCATTTGAAAGATGGCTTGAAATGCAAAAAAAAAAACTCTTTGCTTGAAAGGTAGATTTTCCATTTATAAGTTTAACTTGAGGTCTTTGCCTTCTACCTTGGAAATTTCAACTGCTTTGAGCTCTAAACTCTAGGGATTATTTTCGCTCTCATATCTCTACATCTAAATTTAACCTTCATTAAACAAGGACAATGGTAAGACTAATAAGCTATGAGATGGTGGGTGGGGGATGGGGTTTGGGTTACCAATCGTTCCCAAGATTGGGCCAAATATGACATCTAAGAGTAATAAAGAGTCAATTTAAAGCATCACTTCATTAAATAAAAAACTGAAGGTGATCAACATGGGGAAAGATTGATCTTGCATGTAAGCAAAAACACCATTCAAAGGTTCAGGACTTGTGGATGACGTTTGTAAACTAATTAAACACTCCACCATAGTGAAGAGGTAGTAAAAAAACATGCTTAGGGTAAATAAAAAGCCACAAGGAGAAATAGTGATGAAATAACAGATCTTGCTTGCATTGCTAGGTGAGTGATTTCTTGAAGTTGAGAGCTTGCTTGCATTGTCAGGGGGTGATTTATCATCATCTAGCAATTTTGTCGAGTTAGAGGGGGAGTTAGAGGGGTAGCTTGCCTTCCTAAGTGATTGATTTGTCTTTAGTTGGCAATTTGTTGAGTATGATTGACTTGCTTTGCCTTCCAAGGGGCAATTTACACTTTGAAGTGAATCTTTCATAGAGGTTGCACCTGAGGACAACATGGCTCCTATGGCTAAGGATTGGGTACAAGAAAGTTAGGAGATACTTAGGGAGCTTAAAGATAATTTGCAGAGGGCTCAAAACCAACAAAAGATCTATGCAGATAAAAATAGGGTGGAACACAACTCTGAGGTTGGAGACTTGGTCTATTTGAGGCTACAAACATATCGCTAGTCATCTATCAAGAGAAACGACATGGAGAAAATCAAGCCTCGTTTATATGTCCCATACAAGGTGAGTAGAAGAGTTGGGGAGGTAGCATATGAGATTTAATTGACACCAGGGAGAAAAATCCATAATGTATTCCATGTGTCATGTTTGAAGAAGGAATTGGGTCAACAAGTGATAGTTACAAAGGAGCTTCCACCACTTGATGAGGAGGGCCAATTGATTTTAATTCTTGAAGACGTCTTGGAGGTCAAGGATAATTTTTTTAGAAACAATAGTATCAACAAATATCGGGTTAAGTGGAAGAAATCACCAATTGAGGATGCTTCTTGGGAAGGTGAATAGGTCTTGCAACACTTAGATTCAGAATTGCTTGTGGGAAAGAAATTGCAAGAAGGGGAGATTGTAAGATCCCCTTCCATATGAACAAGGTACTTGAGGATTTAGTAATCTAGTTGTCCCCCCTAGGATATAGTCTCATCTAAAAGGGGACTAAGGTGGCCAAAATATGTCATTAAGGATGCTAAAGTCAAATTAGAAAAAAGTGACATTGACAAATAAGGAAAGACTTTAGAAAGCCAATTAATAATACAAGTGAGGAATTATAAGATAAAGTATAAAAGAGGATGAGGGTACCTCACTTCCTCATTCTTGATCATTTTTCATATGCAACTTTGAGCTCTGGCAGCATGCATGTTTTGAGGGTTTTGACTAAACAAACCATAGAGATCAAGACAGAGGTGAAAGATCCCTCCTTTCTTGGTTCAAGATTGGCCAAGGTGGTGAACAATCCCACCCTCACCATTCTATTCAGTTCAGATCCATTTCAACTATCGGCTATGAAGGAGGGCACATTATTGAAGGGTTTTTCCTCAGAAGGGCACATTGTTTAGTCTTAGTGAGTTCGATTTGGGTTCTACATTTGGGATATAGGAGAGATCTCACCTTGCATGCATTTTCCATATATGGGGAGACTTTCCTTGGCATTTTTGGGAGTTTTTCTCTTCCATAATTATTTATTATTAGAGCTAGGTGAGTTTACTGAATGAGGGCCCACTTGGGGTTAGAGATCCATTGCTGGGGGGTCAGATTTGGCATCTATAGCAAGGGAAATTCATCATATGAGTCAACCATCCTCTTCCCTACAAGAGTGTTGGCGCAAAAGTGATCAAACTAGGGTCCTTCTCAAGTTACCAACAAAAGGTACTGATGTAGTCTAGTGCATTGACATTTTCATCTTCTTGGGAGGGAAGAAGTCTCACCTAAAGCGCAATTGAGACGAATAGGATAGGGAAGGGTAAGGAGAATACTCAGACAGATCTACGAGACATCAAGATTCATATTGTACCTGCACAAGATAGCTTAAACCTGTTGCAGTCCTAAACATTTCGTAACCGAGAATGGGGAAAATAGAGTTGCGATGGCATTCATATGCAAGCTATAACCATTTAAGCATATCATACATAGCATGTCCAGATCGTAGTCAGGTCTGGATAGACATTTATGGAATGTAGCCGTAGGAGTATGGTGCCATAACTGAGATAGTGATAGCACTAAGGTGGTCGAGAGGATAAGCTTGTAGAGCCATCTTTTGTAATTAGTAGACTTGAGAGAGAGATCTGAGGGAGAGAAGAGTCTTAGGAGGCCTTAGGAGGTCTTAGAAGTTTTGAGAGAGAGCTTGAGAAAATTGGGACTTTGTTATAGTCCATTTTTTGTAAACATCTGTATAGAAACACATAGATAATAGAAAAGCAGTTTTTCCTGCATATTGTTATTCATGTGTTTATGTATTTCATGAATGAATGTTGTAGATGTGTGATAGAATTTCATTTATAGTAGGAAGATAGATTTCTTTTATCTTCATTGAGTTTTGTAATATTGTTTTGGATTTTTTAGGCGGTGCAAGGAGTGCACAACAGAACAATTGAGGTTCTGTAGCCAGCGCAAGGAGTGCGCATCTGAACTTTGTGGAGTCAGAAAAGAACATGCCAGGAGGGCGCACCAGAGCGATCATAAACTCAAGAGGGACCTCAAGGTTACTGAATACCTCAAAGGAGGAACTGTGTAGAGAAAGCACATCGAGACAGAGTTATTGAGAACTCTGTAGAGCTCTGCCAGGTGGGCATCGAGCGAGTGCAAAGAGTGCACGAGAAGAACTTTGTTTAGAGTTCGGTGAGAAGAGAAGTGTCCAGGAAAAGTCTCTTTTAGAGTTGCTGAATACTCTGTAGACTTAGCAAGGATTGCTTGAGCATAAGTTGCCAAGAGGGCACTTACATCCCTTCAATGAGTGAAAGGGTTGTCACAGAGTTGCTGAACACTCTGGAGGAAGACCTGTGCAAGGAGTGCACTAGGCCAACACCCAGATGAAGTGTTGAAAGACATCTAGTTGAAGGTCGATCAAGCACAAGGAGTGTGCAGAGGAGAGAACTTGTTTCAAGATCGTAAGCTCAGGATGAGGAGCGACAACTACCACTAGATCAACTGCAAGGAGGACATATGGACCGTTGGAATTTATGTTCAGACACTCAGAGGAGAGTGCATAGGAGGAGAATAGATCCCATCAGTCGGATCTGAGTGTGTGGACCAATAATTGTTGGATCCATAGGTAAGTGCATGAAACTCAAATATGTTGAAACTACACAGGAGAGTGGACTCACGAAGTCACAAAGATTTGAAGCCTATCGGAACCGTCTATTGTTTAGGAGACAGGTGGAAGAAGATTTGAGAGTTCGAGAATTTGGAATTTGGAAGATTTGCAAGGAGAAAAAATTAAATTTTGTGAAGTGTGAAGTGTGGAGTGATTCTGGACCGTCATCTCGAGAAGAGCACATGACATAGATCCATACACTCTACCAAGAGGATAAGAACATAGGAGAGCATTGACTCTATGAAGTCAGAAGTCACGAAGGAATCCTAGTCGTCGATTGGAGGACAGATATGTGGCAGTAGATAAGAAGACTCACAGAATCGTGAATCAGAAGAACTGCATCGAGAAGTTAACAAATATCATGAAACATGGAGAAGATTTCAACTTTTAGCTATGGACCATTGAGAGCCATTGACCTGATCCGAAGAATTCACCGATTCGGAAATCAGGAAAAAGGGATCAAGCAGCTCTCAAAATCTCTGAAGCACAAAGTCACGAAGGGATTTGGCCCACAGTCGTAGTCTGTGATCACGTGAAAGGAAGGGGCTTAGCCAGATGAGCTAGTGCACGTTTGGCGTTGAAATTTGAATATCGCTAAGGAGAGGGAACGTGGTTGCCATAAGACCTACACCTTAAGAGAAAAGGGGGTATGTGTAAGTTGATTTGGGTTCAAATAGGAGCCCGAAGAGTTGATCTGACTCATTGATGTGAATGATCCTAGACCGAGAGGTCACACAACCCCAAGGGGAGAAGGGGGGTCTGCATCAAGTGGTATCAGGAATTAAAATTTTCTTGCAGATAGTAGGAAAAAAGTGATATGGTGATAGGAGATAGTCTAATACCATCAAGTGGTATTCGATCACAATTTTTGTCTGTAGATTTCAGGTGAAGGAGAAACTGGAGATGCTCTCAGTTGCAGAGTGAACAACAGACTTTCCAGGAGGGCAGGTAGAGGGTGAAAATGGCTATTGAAGTCCATAGGAGTGGTTAAGGAAAAGGCCACTAGTAGAAAAAAAATAAGATATGGACAAATATCTCAGCAAGATAAGATCAGAAATGGACAAGTTAGTGTTGAAGATGCAACAAGAGTCCAAGGTATGCTAGAGGTATGAGTGGCCAATGAAGCAGAGAGAAAAATGGCCTATCCAACAATTAGTTGCTAGAAGGTAGTGTCAAGAGTTGAGGAGATGGTTGAGGGAAATTGAAACCCTCAGTGACGCAGAGAAATGGGTTCATATCTATGAGCTAGATATTGGGAGGAACCTCAATTATGAGGAGAAGATATCAAGCAGAGATCTCGTAGACTTCCAGGAGGGAAGAAAAGAAGTCTCATATTTCCAGGTGGGCAAGAGAGAAGAGATTAACTCATAGGTGAGTTTGGATCAACAAGGAGTGCTGACAGAGGAGGATCAGAGGAGTGTTATGATCATTGGGGGATTTGAGGTATTCCTGCCACATAGCCCAGTTGAGGCCAGATCATGTGTTGCATATGCAACAACAGAAGAAAGACAATCGACAGTGACTGTCATGGAGGAGGAGAAGGAGCAGATATTGATTTTTTCCCCAGCAGAGAAAGAAGAGCATGCAGTTAAGATTCTCACTCCATGGGAGAAGGAGTTGGAGATGTTGGAGGATTGGTTGAACAATCCATAACTACAAGATGGCTTCCAGGAGACAGTCATGCAAATTGTAGGAGAAGAGCATTCAGGAGAATTGCTCATACATTTTAGCGAGGGAGCTGAATAGAAGATGATTGTAGCACTGGAGCATGCAGTAGAAGAGGGAGCATAATTACAGTTTGAGGAGCAGCTAGAGGAAGCTGGAGTTAAACCATCACAAGGAGAACTAGTAGAACAAAATATGTCAAAGGAGATAACTGAGCAACAACTCAGTGATGAGACTACGGAACTGGAGTCTACCGCAAGGTGGAAAGTCAAGGAAACAGGAGAAAATAACAACAACAGGGGGGATCGAGTTGATCTACCCATTGATAAGGAGGAGATGCAGCAGAGGAGTTTGCATGGAATAAGGAACCATCCAATTGAGCAGTTGGACGAGGTGATTAAGGAGATAAGGAGGATGATGTTGATGTCATCGCAAGAAGCAGTCAGGAAGGAAAAGCTAAATAGAGGAGAGCCTGACATAGCAATAGGGAAGAAGAAGCAACAACAACAGAAAAGAAGGGGAGCAGGACGACAATTTCAAAGGAGAGTTTGGGATCCAGGAGGATTTCAACAGAGCTAGGAATATCATGAGAAGGAGCTCATGTTTTTTTCACAGCAATGGAGTATGATGTAGGAGCATTGTTCCACGTCAGCAATGCGCTAGCTAGACAGGACATCAGCGCGTATTCAAGGAGGGGAGAGGCGCCAATCCTCTCATTTTTCCCTCATTTGAAAATTTGAATTTGTATTTAATGAAATTAAATGTTTGTAAGGCTGAAAGAGCCAAGTGATGCCTTTGTGCAGGAAAGAGATGATGTTGCCTTTAATGGCTAACAAAATGATGAAGATCTAGATCCGATTCAGACTAGATAGGAATTGAATGTAATTAATGAGAGTAGGTAGATGGAGGGAGAGCTCGAGAATCCCCTCTTTTGAAAAATTTCTTTGTATCTGATTTCATTAGATCTAGGATGATAGATTAGAAAAAATTAGGAAGCATAGGAGAGGAGAGAGACAAGACTCTGTTGCAGTCCGAGCTTTTGTACACATTGTAAACAA
>CBVK0103319139.1:0-11551 GCA_900067695.1 Picea abies
CAGAGTTACTGAATACTTTGGAGGAAAGACGGTGCAGAGAAGGCACAAGGGAGGAAACATAATTGTTGAAGATTCTGTAGAGCTTTGCCAGGTGGGCATAAAGCAAGTGCGAGTGTGCACAAGGAGGAATCTCTATCTAGTTCAAGGAGAAGAGTATCAGAGGAATATTCTCACAGAGTTACTGAATACCCTGGAAGGATCAACAAGGAGTGCTTGAGTAGAAGTCCCCAAGAGGCCACAAATATCTCTTCAAGGAATAAAGGGATGGAGACCTTTGAGGTTCGAGAATTCGAAGCTCAAGGTGAAACAGATTTGTTGAAGACTCTGGAGGAAGACATGTGTAAGGATTGCACTAGGCCAACACTCAGACAAAGTGGTGAAAGTCATCTAGTTGAAGGTCGATCAAGCACAAGGAGTGTGCAAAGGAGAGAACTTGTCTCACATTCATAAGATCAGGAGGAGGAGCGATAGTTATCGCTAGATTAGTTGCAAGGAGGAGATCTGTACCATTGGAATTCACATCCAAAGAATCAGAGGAGAGTGCATAGGAGGAGAAAAGATCCCATCTTTTGGATCTGAGTGCATGGATCAACAGTCGTTGGATCCAGAGGTAAGTGCACGAGACTCAAATCTGTTGAAAGTGCACAGGAGAGTGGACTCACGAAGTTTTGAAGCCTATCAGAACTATCAATCATTCAGGGAGACAGGTGGAAGAACATCTGAAAGTTAGAGAATTCAGACTTCGAAATATTTGCAAGGCGAACAGCTTAAACATCGCGAAGTGCGAAGTGCAGAGTGATTTTGGACTGTCAGATCCAGAAGAGCACGTGGAAGAGATCCATACACTCCTCCAAGAGGAGAAAGAACACATGCGAGCGTTGACTTTACAAATTCAGAAGCTGTGAAGGAATCCTACCCATTGATTGGAGGAAAAATACATGATAGCAGATAAGAAGACTCATAGAATCGTGAATCAGAAGAATTGCATCGAGTAGTTAACAAATATCATGAAGCATGGAGAAGATTTTAGTTGTTGGTTGTGGACCATTGAGAACCGTTGACCTGATCCAAATAATTCATTGATTCAAAAATCGAGAAAAAGGGAGAAAGCAACTCTCAAAATCCCCGAAGCATGGAGTCGCAAAGGGATATAGCCCATGGTCATAGTCTGTGGTTGTGTGAAAGGAAGGTGCTTATCCAGAGGATCTAGCGCCCATTTGGCATTGAAATTTGAATAGCGCTAAGGAGAGGGCACGCGGGTGTTATAATACCTACGCCTTAGGAGAAAAGGGGGTCTGTGTAAGTTGATTTGGGTTCAAACAGGAGCCTAAAGAGTTGATCCGACTCCTTGATGTGAACGATCCTAGATCAGGAGGTCACGCAGCCCCGAGGGGATAAGGAGGGTTTGCATCACCATCAAACTTTCTCATATTGATCTTAGGAAAGAGGTTGGTCTTCAACCCAAAGATGGAGTTTCTCCAGCCTTGATTCATCTTCATTGTGTGCTCATCATGAATTTCATGGGATACATTTTCACTTTAGAGTGGCCTCTATATTAGAAAAATTTTCAACCCTTCCATGATCTCTTCTTTTAAGACATCCATATTAGTATCCATCATCGCTTCCAGCTTAGCCTCAATTGAATCCATAATCCTTTGTAGTTCATGTTTTGTTACTTCCTTCTTTGTAAATCATCTATTTCCTTGCACATTTATTCACCTTCATCAAGATTCAAAGTAGGAACATATGAGGGATTATTTGGTGTAGAAGTTCCATTTTTTGGTGGTATGTTGGCCAAGTATCACTTTAAGGTATGAATTCCTTATTGTCTTAGGAAGAGGTCCTCATAGACATGGGAGTGTTAGGTTCTATATCTCTTTGATATACGTGTGGGTTCCAACAATAGTACTCATCACAATATCTCAGGGCACTAACTAAGGAGTCTTGACCATTCCCTTAGTCGTACTATCCAACTACCCAAGTACTAGAGAGTGATCTCCCCAAGTGTTGTTCTTGGTGTACTATAGAAAAAATATGGCCAAATGGTTTACTCGATTGGTCTCAGGATTATAGAGAGTCTACCAATATACGCTAGGTATGTGGGAGCTCATGTCTATATTAGTGTTGTCTAATGCACAATTGTTCAAAAGGGGCCTTTTGATATACTCTAGGTATGTGAAATAACCACACAGTCCCTGGGTTGTAGCGCTGATAAGTAAAGACAACTCCAACGTTTAAAGAAATTGGAATATGTATGTACCTAAAAAAACCTAAGATTCTCCCAAATTTATGTGATACTCCTTTTATCCCACTTTATTCCACTTTTTTAATCACCCCAATTGGATCTTCTAGTCAANNTATTCCACTTTTTTAATCACCCCAATTGGATCTTCTAGTCAAAATATATGAAAATTTCCAAAAACCAAACACACCTTTTAAAACCATGATTTGGAGATTGTTCTGCTAGTTGACCTTTCTTCTATTGTATCTATGCAATTTCAGCCCTTTTGAGTCTAAAATTTCTACCTGAGGTATCCTTATGTGTCTTCTTTCCAACCCCATAGGTTATACAGAGATTGGATTCTCCAATATAATTTTATGATAACGTTCCCAAGATGTGTTGATTTTTTTCCCTTTCAAGAGAGTGAACTTGTACATACTTCCACGTGTCACTGTCTTCACTTCAGAACTTGAAATTTGTACCCGTACAAATTTTTTCCTTACCCTAACCATTGTGACATGTCTCACTCAATTTGGAGGTATGTAGATTCATATATATAAATTTTCACAAGAACACATGTTTTAGACAGAAATCGGGACCAACCAAAAACCCTACTTTCCTTAGGGAATAAATTTCAGAGTACAATGATTCAAGGGATGAAATTTATACACATGAAACTTCACTATTCCTCCTTCGTAATATAAATATTTAGAACCTGAAACCAAGCCAAAAAAATTTGGGAATGAAAATTCTAGGAAGAATTGTTTAAAGCTAGTTTCATGACTAGTCAAAAACCCTAACTTGAACATAATGTATGTCCAAAAATATAATGAAACAATATCAAAAATTTGGATCCAAGTTAGATATATATGGCTCCTCTACACCACAGAAATTCCATATCCTAAAACCTTCTAGAAACAGATTTGTAGCAAAAAATCCAAGAAGACTTGTTTTGAAGAAGTAATCCTGAGGATTGTCTAGCTATGATACCAAATGTTAATAACCAAATATCAAAATAGCATAAAAACCTCAGAATAAGTACTCAACCCCTTGAAAAAGAGAGAAATTCACATAATAATCCTCTTTGATGGGAAACCTCCTTATACATCATATGAATTCACAATTACAAGATAATTCCAAATGAAAAGGTCTCCTTGGTATATATATAGGAAACTAGGAGGTACAATTACAACTAATGGACCCAAGATGACATAAATAAAATAATAATACTAATGTAATATGCCCCAATTAAGGTCTAATGTTCTACAAATTAGGGTTTAACATTCGCTACACCTCCTAGGCTCGATTATGTTTATATGAACATTTCCAAGCCCCTCCTAGGCTCTATATGCCTAGAATATCAAGATGAGGAATGTATCCAAACCATAGATTATGAGAATATCCCTTTCAGGTGCAGAAAATGTCACAAGCATGGACATTTGTTTATGGATTTTCCACATAATTTCCCTCCAAGATCAGTGGCTTCCGGTCCTGAAAAATCCAAAGATGGTTTTACCCAAGTCCAAAGGAAATGATGACAGAGCCAGAAAAAGACAACCCATGTTCCATCCAAGGATTCATCAACAAGTAATTCTTTTGAGATCCTGAACTAGATCCTAAACTCTCATGCTCCTGATGGGCCCCCTCCATAATCCAGTAAGGAGAATACCCATGGAAAAGATAAAGTAATCCCAAAGCCAATATTGGAGCAGATCATCCCCACTTCGAGTGTGGATCCCTTGGAAGACAATAGATCTAGTGTGTCTTGAAAAATCTTATCGTAAGTAGGAACTGCAATCCCTCCCCTCAAACCATCTTCGAAAAGTTCATAAAGTTTATCTCAATTCCACCGTAGGTTCCACCTCCATATCTGGAGGGGAGCTTGGCATCTATCCGTATCCAAGCAAAGAACCACGCAAATCATCAAAAGAAGAAAGAATATGAGGCATAAATTCCACCTGGAAACTCATTCGGGAGGTAGGCAGTCATATGATTAATTCTAGACATATCCAAAATCTCATTGAGAGATTTTTTCTTATCTTCCCTCCATATTCCTCATGAATATTGTATCATGGAATATTAGAAGCCGCAGTAGGAGGACCAAGAAACACATCCTTGACAATTTTTACTCTACCAAATGGACTATCACATCCTCTTATAGGGAAATTGGCCCTAATAAAGAAGGGGTTATCAGTAATGGATATGGCTCGCAAACACCCATAGAGAAAGGAGTTTTTCTGAACAGTTTGGAAGACTCGGGTGAACTTGTTTGGAATACGCATTGGATCCTAGGAGAGAATTTCAATATTATTCTCTCCCTGGAAGAAAAGTGTGGTGGTCAGTGACAATTGGACAATGATAGCGATGGATTCAAAAATGTGATTGACTCTCTCTAATTAATCGATATGGAAAATGTAAATGGAGTCTACACCTAAACGAATAAGCGATCTAGATCCCATCAAGTCACCTGAAAGCTAGATAGATTTCTCATATCATATTAGAACTGTTAAAGTTGGATGGCCTTCTCATGGAAGCCAAAATTCTCCCAATGACTGGCTCGAATCATTGGCCCATACATTTATGGATTGATATTGTCAGTTCTCCTCGGAGAAAACCCTTTAGGTTTTAAAATTTATGGTTATCCCATCCATATTTTCAGGAGAATGTTCAAACCTGGTGGGAGGATGTAATTATTTCTCATAGGACCTTAATGTATAGATTTCAACAAAAATTAAAAAAACTTCAAGGAACATCTAAAAGAGTGGAATAAGAGTGTCTTTGGAAACATTTTTCAAGATCATAGAGACTTAGAACAACGCATGAAGGAGGTACAACAACAAATCATCACACAGGGCAACACAACACCATTACAAGAAGAAGAGATGCATATGCACAGGATGAAATCTTCTGGCGCCATAAATATAAAGTCCAATGGCTTAAAGAAGGTGACAATAACTCAAAATTCTTCCACCTCTCAAGTATCCAACGTCGGCATATCAACCGCGTTACTCGGATGGAAAATGACCAAGTGCAGTGAATAATGGATCGTGAGGGCATGGAACGGGAACTTCTCAACCTTTTATAAGGATCTTCTCACAGATCCTTTTCCAGACAGGTTCTTAGCAATTGACAAAATTGTTAGAAAATAAAAAGATGTGCTCATTTTTCCATAGACAATATAGCAATATTTTCACCTAACCATAGCCACAAAGGCCACCCCCGAGCAAGCTCATAGATGGGTAATCCTATTGTATTAACTATAGGTCTAAGAGGAGTTCCTTCTTTATGGATTTTTGGTAAACCACAAATTCTCGGAGTGATCTCAGTGTTGGGTAGCAATCTCTTTTTCGTCCTCTCATCTAGGCTGGAGTTGTTGATGGCTTTTTTCACTTCCCTCGTGATCTTTTTAATGGGGTTGTTCGGGATCTTTTTATAACTACCACATGATAGGTGTTCGTTCATTTTTGTGATATAGTCTTCTCGGTTCATGATAACGGTGGCGCCCCCTTTGTCTGCTCTGAGAATTACTAAGTTAGTGTTGTTTCGGAGATTTTTTAGGGCTAGGCGTTCTTCTCTGCTAACGCTGTTTTTTCGGGGTTTTGATTTTCTGAGTATAACTGCGCAATATTGTCTAGTTGGGTCCTTATCTTCTTCTTCTAAGGTCTTGATGTTGTCTTCTATGCAGCAGATTAGGTTATCGATTGGGATGGAGGAGGGAGAGACTGCGAAATTTAAACCTTTCTCTAGTACGCTGAGTTCGGAATGGATCAGTTCATGGGAGGTAAGGTTTACGACTTTCTTCGCATTGCTGGTGTCTGCACTATCTTTCCTGTTGAGGATTCGTTCGAATTTTATACCATGCATGGCGCGAGCTGTTCTCTCCACGTTCTCAGCCTTCAACGCCGCTAACGTGTCCACCTTTTTCCACAGTTCCGGATGCATGGCGTGAGCCAACTTCAAGTGGAGTCGGAGGGCGGTTATAGACAGGGATTCTAGCGTGCATCTGCTTCTCTTAATTTCGCCTTTGACTATAGATTTACCTAATGCGTGGAATGCATTTTTATTAAATTTATTTTTAAGTATGTGTTCAATGCATGCGAATTTAGGTAGGATGTTGTTTTTTCGCGTTTCAGAAGACTAAGTATGTTGCCCTTCTCTTGATTTTTACTCTGAGCTTTTCAAGTTTACGAACTTCATCTAGAATCTCCCTTTCGTATAGGGACGTAATCAATATTGTCTATTATTTGTTGACATTTTGGATTCACAGCACGATTCATTTTTAAGGACAAAATAACTTGAAGGAAAATGCAAGAGAAGAACCCTAATTAATACTACTTGGTTGAGTGTAATAAACCTAGAGAAACAACTCACTGAAAATCTTAGAGTTTACTACAAAAATTTTCATATTAAATTGTTAAAAAAAAATTGATTTTAATTTTATAATTTAATTAATATATTATAGTAATGTTATAAGCTAGTTTTTAAGTTAATTTAAGGTCTCATTTTAATTACTTTAGAGGTATTAATAATAAGATTTATTAGTGTTATAGTTTGGTTTAATTTAGAATTAAATAAAATGGTAATAAATATTAGTTTATTATTTTACGTGAAGAACTATGTTGTATGATAGTTATTAGTTTTTTAAAAAGGTTTGAATTAGTTTATTAGAGGTAATATTATTATTATTAATGATTTCTTACTATTTAGGGTTTAGTTTTAGAATTAATTTAATGGTGGTTATAAGTATTCTAGGATTATTAATAGGTGAAAATAAGTATTCTAGGAATATTAAGTAATATGCCCCAATTAAGGGGTAATGTGCCACAAATTAGGGCTTAACATTTTTCCATTTTTATGAGACACAACTTGATAGGAATTGCACATCACTAGTATTAGAGATAAGAGAATAATCAACTCGAGATGAATTCTTGAGTCCCTATCTATGGTTTACCCTCAATATTGGAACAATAAATAATGTCAAACCACTTTAAAAGATAACTTTGTGGAAAAATTAAAAACTTTAGTGCACCACTTTTTCCACAAGGTCCATATACATGGATAGTAGATTCAAGGTATTTTAGATTCATCAAGATTGTTTCAACAAGCCACAAGCTTCATTGAGATTCATCAAGATTGTTTCAACAAGCCACAAGCTTCATTGAAACAACGTGGAAGAAAATTCATGTTTTTGAGAATCCTCTATAATATGGTGCAGTACAATGATTATGGACTATCTTAGGTGCTAGGAAATAATTATAGGAAAACATCTCATAATATTTTAAATTAGAAGATTTGTGTTAAACCATGATTTTTGGATTAGTGGAGGATGAGAGAATGCTTAATGCACTATCAATGTTGAAGTAAAAGTTAAGGAGCAATATTCATAAACATATGGCTATATGTTTAGAATTATATGTAACAAAGTATGAGATTAACAATTTTCCATATGAAAGTGCACTAGCTCTTTCACAATCAAATTGTAATAGAAGGGGAGAAAACAATATAACACATTTCCCGAATGAGCTTGATATGGAAAATAATACTGTGGAGGCTCATAATGATAGTCCATTTGGAGAAGATCATGTTCAAAATGAAGAAAATGAGGACCAAGATGAGAATTGGGAAATTGATATACAACAAGATTTTATCTAGTCTAATATATATGAGGGCCTAAGGGACACTTATTTTGGTATACATGTTCCATTGGTGGTTCACGAAATAGTGAATGGAATAGCACAAATGATGTGATTATTGTTATTTGATTGAATTTATTGTTCCTTTATTTTTGGAGTAGGTTGGAAATTATTTATCATAGAAATATTACTATACACAAATTTGAGGTTGAATTTTAGGTAAAAGTAAGTTCTATATTTTGTACTTTACATTGTAACATTGGAGAGAAATTTCCTTAATGCAAGTTATTTTAATATCGATATTTTTATATTTAACTATTGCATTGTCTCTTTCTTCTCAGTGACATGAAATGAGGATGAAATTTGATGAAGTCGGGACCTATCTCTTCACATAGATAGTGTCCTAGTATTAAATGATAAATAACTAATTTAACAAGAATGGTGCTAAGAAAGAATGGGATCGTTCAAGTAGATGAAAGTTCTTTTATGTTTATCACTAATATCTTGGAAAATTTTAATGGTTTGTTTGTTCATTGCATTTCGAGCATTTTTTCAAGTTTGAAATTTTGGGTTTATTTTCATTAAAAATTGTGTTAGTACCTTGAATGTTTATAAATATATTTTCACATTTGACTAAACCCTTTGTTGTGGGATGACCAGTTTCATCTTATCTCCATTGATTCAAGGGTTTGGGTTAAATTTAAAGACCTTTGTTGAGTAATCAAAACTTTTGTTCATATTTTTGTCATGTTTATTTGAGAAACACATGATATCAGATTTAATATATTGCTTTGGTTATTCTCTAGGAATTAAATGTTTTTCCATAATAATTATTATTTTCTTTATATATTTGATGGTTCAAGGAAACATTTTTTATTTCCTTTCACTTTGTGGCATGACTTAAGAATCTTCACCTTTTATAATATACTATGTTTATTTTAAATTTCCTTTGAAAACACTTATTGGTTATTTAGAAAGGGAAATGAACTCTAATTGGATAAGAAAATAGAAAAATGTTATATGAACTATGTTCCTATGTGTTCATAGTAGGATACCTATTATCATGAGACCGACATTCCTCTAATGCAATTATACATTTTATGCCATGACTAAAAGAGACATGCAGTCAATGGAGGATGAGAGAATGATTAGAAAACTATCATTCTTCAAGTAAAATTTGATGAACAAGATTGACAAAATTATGGATACGTGTTTAAAATTATATGTAACAAAGTATGAAGATACAAATTTTCCATATGAAAGAGCACTAGCTCTTTGGTGATTGGATTTTGATAGAAGGGAAAAAAAAATATAACAAGGTTTTGTAATGAAATTTCTATGGAACATAATTTTTTGAAGGATCATAATAACAATTCATCTAGAGAGGAGCATGTTCAAAATGTAGAAAAGGAGGACCAAAATGAGAACTAAGAAATTCATATAGCCCAATATTCTATCTAATCCAATATACATGATAGGACTCTTATTTTGGTATATTTTTTTTGGGAAATACCTATCACCAACAAACCTGAAAATATTTTCTTTGAAATGGATCTGTAATGTACCCGTCGACCTGGGTACCTCTAAATTCACCTTCTTCAAAAAATTATGATTTTTTGTTACCATTATTTAAATCAAGTATCATAATACATGCATATGCAATTAACAAGAACATGCTAAACTATAAAGTAAAAGAATAACATATTATGCATGTCATTACACTGTCAGGCACTCCATCCTTTCATCAAATAAAAAAAATGTGTTATTAATTTGGGGACTCAAAACTGGGGTATCACATCCCCCCCTATTTTGGCACTATCCTTAGTGCATATACAAAACATAAAATAAACTTTCAAAAGTCTTCAAACATTTGTGGGTACTCTTTCTGCATGGAATCCTCATGCTCCCAATTAGGATATTTAGGACCGTAGAAGTTCCATTAAACCTTTACCAATCCTATGGATTGATTTCGGAGCACTTTGACCTTCTTATCTAATATGAATATTGACATAACCTAAAATTATCCTTTTGGCTCCACTTGAATAAAATTCCAATCAATAACATGGTTAGGATCATGTACAAACATTTTTAGCAAAGAGACATGAAATACATTATACACATTCATGGAAGTAGGTAATGAAAACATGTATGCAACTAGCCCTATTCTGTTAAATATTTGAACTGGACCATAGAATTTGGATGCTAGCTTTGTATAGCTGCCCAACTTCAATGAGATCTTCTTGGGCTTCAATTTCAAAAGTACATTCTCTCCCACTTTAAATTATGTAACTTTCCTTTTATTATCTACATAACTCTTATGTCTATCTTGTGTTGCTTTCATATTTTGTTTAATTTTAACCATATGGTCTTCCATATCCTTGAGCAATTTTTTCCTAAGTACTACTCTATCTGTTGGGTTGTCCCAACTCATCAAAGTATTGCATTTTCTAACATACAAATATTCAAATGAGATAAAGTGCAATGAAACTTGATACCCATTATTGTAGGAAAAATCAACCAAACAGAAGTAATATTCCCATTTAGACGGCTTATCCATCACATAAATTCTCAACATGTCTTCAATCACTTGTTTGAATCTCTCTATCTGCCCATCTGACACTGGATGGTATGTTGTACTAAATTCATATTTGTACCAAATCCTTTAAATAATCCTCTCCAAAAGTTTGAAGTAAACTTTCCATCTATATCTAAAACAATTTCCTTAGATATTGCATGCAATTTCCCTCATGTAATTTTTTTCAATATTAGTTATTCTATGAGTCATATTCACTGGAAAAGTATGAACAACCTTTGTTAATTTATCCACCATTGCCATTATTGAATCATGTTGTCTTGTTATCCTATGTGATTTAATATTAAAATCAATGGTTACCACTTCCCATTTCTTCTCTAGAATTGACAATGGTTGTAGAAAACCCATTGGATGTCTATGCTTAGCTTTGAATCTCTAACATTCCATACATCTAGCAATGTAATAAGAAAAATCCGTCTTCATTCTTGGCCAAAAGTATTTTCTTCTTATTGCTATATTTTTTCCTGGTAACTGGGATCTCCGACATATGGAACATTATGCATTTCTTTTAATACCAAATTCCTAAGTTCTCTAGAACTAGACATTATGCATTTCTTTTAATACCAAATTCCTAAGTTCTCTAGAACTAGGTGTTGAGCACTCAACACACCCTCAAAACTTATAGAATTTTGGGGTACCACTTTGCTTTCATTTTTTTCCTAGATTTTGATTTGTTTGATCATGGTTTTTTTTTTCAATCTTTCTCTTGAATAATTTTTTCCCTTCTTGTTGTGTCCCAAACTTGAGTTGAGTGATTATTGGAAATAATAGAATGTGTTTGGTTGATTTTAGTACAAAATCAGGTTTTGGTACGTAGATATTTTGAAGAAAAAGAGAAAACCATTTCAAATTCGTGACTTTCCCAAACCCTAACAAATGAATTTCCCAATCGTCAATAGTCTATCGGGCATCTACTGTTTCTATGCACAGAATTGAAAACAACCGAGAAAACTTTCTGACTGTCAGCATGCATCGGTCATCAACTTCGATCCCTCCCTATTAGACAAATTTTAGAATGAGCCCTTGATTTTTCCAATGCTGATGAATGAACCAATTGAACCATCCATGACCTTCCAATGTGCATCTTCGAACTAATCCTAATTG
>CBVK0103319139.1:11558-27105 GCA_900067695.1 Picea abies
CCAATGTGCATCTTCGAACTAATCCTAATTGTTTATATCCTAAACCAAGATCCTCCCAATCTCATATTTATGAGCGTCTATGTCATTTGACATAATTTCACCTTGTATTGCCATATCATCTACCACGTGGACTTCTGTACTACCACCTCATCCACTATGTCAGTTGGCATGTCATCAAAGAAACATTGTATTTCCACATCAACTATGCCACGTTATCTCATACGAATTTCTCAAGACCATCAATTGTCGATGGGTTTCGGTGATAGAACAAGAAAACATAAAACATTGATGAAGATATGTCGTCACCAATAAATTTCATTAGTCATTGGTGAAGAACATTTGCTTTTGTATAAAGACAATAAGGAAAGTCCCCCACTGACAGTTAATGCTCCATCGACATCATCCTTTTGAACTTTTGAAATAGGACTCCACATGCACAAAAGAATATGTTGATGATTGATGCTTCATTGGCATTGGCCATTCACTCTCCCAAAATTCTCTTTTCAACACATGAAGGATCATATCGATGGCCAAATTCTCTAATGAAGAAATTTTAATCTGGATTTTCTATCATATACCATCAGTCAATCACGAACATTGGAAGTTTGAACATGAAATCAAATGCTTATGTTGTTTGATGGCCAATTAGACTTGGCCACATCATACTTGTCACTCCCAATTGACACATTGGATGACTACTTAGACATCACGTCACTTTACAAACACAGGTGTTGTACATGTCACCACCATGAAAAATGTGATATGTGACAACATAAAAAAGGGTTTTCTGACACAAAATTTCTTCAAGCTCAAAAATAAATGATAGCAACAAACAAAATTGAACTACCAACAACCTCAAATGCTTGGATGCCAACATAAACATTCACTGTGCACCAAATCGCATTGGTTTAAAACTAATGATGAACCAAGGAAGATCATCCTCGTACCATCATTTGACATAGCTCATTAGTGTTGAAAGAGGCATTGATGGTGCATTCAAACCTCCAAGTTTTGCAGAGATTCCATTGCTTGGATGCCAACATAAACATTCACTGTGCACCAAATCGCATTGGTTTAAAACTAATGATGAACCAAGGAAGATCATCCTCGTACCATCATTTGACATAGCTCATTAGTGTTGAAAGAGGCATTGATGGTGCATTCAAACCTCCAAGTTTTGCAGAGATTCCATTGGGCTCAGTTATTGTTACAGTTGGATTTGATTGATGGAAGGTAGATTATATGAGCATGATTTTTTCTTCACTTATGCATTCTTTCCATTGAGAATTTGAGTGAGTTCATGTAGTGAAGAGCCTATAAAAAAACAAATGTTTTGCATGAAAGAGCTTGGGTATTGCTAATTTTTGGGTGTGGTGACTAGAATCAGTAAGTGTTGAGTTTAATTTCCGATTCCTTATCTAGGTATGCATTTTAGTTTTCTAGTTGTTGTGTTTCTTGTATACTTGTGGATAAAAAGTGAGCTTAAAAATATTGCTTATGTGGAAAAAATGTTGCCTCATAGACCTACCACTTGGCAGTCCCTAAAAAATTCCCAAGGGGAGGAACATACTGATAGGTGAAGCTTCGATCCCAGCCATTTTTGAAGAGATAGAGCCTATGCCTAAGGCAGAACCTATAATTCGGCTCCCACAAAAGAAAATTTTCAACTAGACTCCACTATATAAAGATGTAGATTCGAGTTCCACGTCTAAGGTATTATTTCCCTCCTAGAATGACTTTTCCAATAATATCAACCACTCATATTTCCGATAATTCACTCCTCATTGTATCCCATAAATTAGAACTTTGGAAGGCCAGGTATTTTGAGCATCAAACTCTCCTTATTGCACATGGTAGCCTCTAGGACCCCTGTCATACCTTGCATAAAGGACTTAGAATGGATAATTAGTCACACATATGTTGATAAATGTGTGGTAAATGAAGTACAAGGGAAATGTGTGGGAGTCTTTTTTCCTGTAGAAGTGAACAAGTACTATCAGCTTAGGGAACCTAAGGTTATATTAAACATTGATTTCATAGTTAAATTGTATGAGAGACATGATACCAACAAACTACTAGTGTCCTGGTGGAAAGAAAATGAAAAATTACAAACAAGACTACAGGATGGTATGGTACTGTAAAACTAATGGAACCTTATATGTAAATAATGACATTAATATACTGATTTTATGGGGAAAAGGATTGCTCCAAATTCTTATAATATTGGATTCCCCTAGCTTACACTGTGGATATATCAGGAAGTGTTTTAAATTGGGGAGATATCATCTCCAAAAAACTAAGAACAAGAATGGAGCAATCTTGAAACCCAAATACTGGAGATTTACCCTCCTTTTATATAGCTTCCTATCTACTAGATGTAGTATGTACCAAAAATATATTTTCATATATGAGCCTAAGTTGGAATGTATATGACCTACTTGTTCATGCATATTTCCGTATGTTGTGGGAGAATTGGTACAAGAAAAATTATTCCATGATATGTGATGGATTCCTATATAGGTTACACTTTATCATCTTCAAACAAGAATTCTCACAACTGTCAAATTCATCTAAAAATATCATATCTCTGATTGGGAATTGGTATTTGGAGGAGAATGTACTTATTTTAGGATATTTGGAGCCATTAGAGTTCCACATATGCTTCCAGCTTATGTTCCAAACTGATTGTCTTTGGGAGAGATATTTTAACAAACCATTTTACAACGTTTCAACCCTTTGTTGATCAAAGACAAGAAAAGATTTGTCATCCCCTATGGTTTTCAATTGGGGTATTATTTTGTAAAGGATACCACACAAGAAGATGAATTTGAAGATGAAGCTTTCACTGAAAAGTTTCACAACTGGGACGAATTACTTCAAAGGAAGGCCAACCCAAATATGAAATTTTTTAATGCCATGACATAGATAAACAAGTGGAAATTATTAACAAGATATTAGAAGAAACCATACGCGCATAGACTGAAATAAAAAGAGAAGAACAAGAAACAAGAAGATTTGAAGGAGAAATACTCCTAACAAAAAATAAAAGGATAATCTATGAAGCTTAACAAAAAAGGGTAGCTCAGAAGTTATAGAAACAAAGGAATACTGGAGAAGAATCAAATAGAGGGGAGGTTGAGAAAATTCCTCAAGGATAAATCACACTAGAAGGGGTTAACACTCAACCAAAACTAACCATAGAGTAGGTGCAGGAAGGATAACTAGAACTAGTAGTAGCATCTAAATGTTTGACAGAGATACCAGACACAATAGTCTTCACCCTTGTAATTATAGACTGAATACAAATTTATAATGATGATAGTGATGATATGGACACTTCAGGAGTTAACATTTTAAATGAGTCTAACATAGAGGATAAAATGATTCTATCCCCTGAAATACCACAATCGGGAGGAGAGGTTGTAGAAATTGATACAATTGATAAGGTAATGACACCCCTGGAGAAGGGCTCACATACACCAGAAGAAGAAAATGCTAGAGAAAATGAGGAGGGATGATTTTTGTATGAAACTTTGTAATTGGTGTGAAGAACTATTTATCACTATAGTTAATTTAGAATCTCAGAGAGATCCAAAGACAATTTTTTCCAAACATGTGGATGTGACCAGATTTGTGTATTGTTCGACAATTGTTTAGCAGCTATGAGAATTCAGTAATATCATGTTTATTTTAACTTATATTGAGTAATTTATATATCTTTGAATGAAATTTGGTGAAAATCGATGTTCTTTAATTTTTCATGTATAAGTGAAGGATATAATTATTTATTGTTAATATTCTTCTTATGTATCATTGCATGCATGCCATTTCTTTATGTTTCTTAAAGAATACCTAATATTTGATGAATGTTGGTGATAGTGCTAGGATAATTCAATCATAGGTTTTGTTTACATAGAATTTGATAAAGGTTACCCTAAGCTCGGACTTCATAAAATAAACCATTTTTTTAGATTAGTTTTACTTCTTACATTTAAAACAAAAAAAGGAAAAAAGAAAGAAAATAAGAGATAACTAGTTTGGAGAGAACATTGAGAAATAAACATCTAATCATTAAATCCCATCGAAAAGGATTTTAGACCATCCATACAAATAATCACACTAATTCAAGTGAAGAAGAGTCTAATTAGGCCTCATCTTTGTGTGTGATTCCTACTATTGATTTAAAGGGAATCCACCCCCCCTCAACAGAATTACCGCTAGGAGGGCCTCATGCATGGAAATTCATCATGAAGGCCCACATATAGAGAACAATACCACCACCAATAACTCACCTTGCATTGAGGAAGACTCTGAAATCCACCCTAATATACCTCATGCAATCCCTCACGAAGATATTGACACATTTAGAAGAATCACCAAGGCATACGCTTGGTAGTTTGAGCATTAACATTATCCCAATTACTTCCACATAGAAGGAGAATGGTAAAACATGTTGTGACTACACCAAAAAATTCTTTTTAAAAAATAATAGAGGATTTAGCAGATTTCTCCCTGACAGAAATAGAACAACCGTAAACTTGATTCCTAACACACCTTCTATCACCCCACCAATGAGTAATTATTCTAGACCAGAATATTCAGATTTTGAGGAAGAATAATACAACTCAGAAACCTCTGACTATGGATTAGAATACATGGGGGATAACCATGAAAACAACCATAAGGTGAAAACTAAATTGGAAATAAGCATCCTTGGTTGGCCAGGTATGCCTTAGCAGGTTAGTTACATTACTTACCTAGACATCTGGAGAAACTAGTTCCCAAGTTCGACCCTGAAACCTCCAGATTGCCTAAAGATCATATCAAAAAAATCATATTGGAAATAAGGTTGATGAATTTAGAACACAAATATTTGGTGTGTAGATTGTTTTCATGCATTTTTTATAATTCATCCTCAACCTGGTACTTTAGCCTTCCTGTTGGTTCCATAACTAGCTAGAAAATATTTCAAAAGTAATTCCTAGACAAATTTGTTTAAGAAACTACAATAGGAGCCCTTTTAACAGAACTATTTTCTTCCACCATGGTCCCTAAAGAGAAATTAAAATATTTTATCCAAATATTTACTACAATACTGAATAAATTCCAACCTTAAGCTAGACCTACTCAAGTGCTGCAAATCGAGATATATGTAAATTATCTATAAGCCTCCATCTCCACGTTTGTCAAAAGAGATTCTAAGCCTACCTAGGATGAGTACTTAGAAGAGGATAAAACCATTGAGTTCCAAATGAAAGGATGTAAAGAAATGCATGTATTTTTTTAAAATAAAGAAGCTCAACAACCACTTAGAAGGGGACCCTTGTTAACTAGACCATGAGGAAAACAAACTGATCAGAGTGTTGAAAAGGATGGTGTCGACATGGAAATCCTAAAGAGGATGATCAAGAAGCTATCCAATGAAATTGCAGACATGAAAAGGAATGTAGGTGAAGGAACCTCTAATCAAATGCCCTACATTCCCTTTTTTAAGAGACCACCACCTTATAAATCCATATAACCTCCCCCAACAAATATAAATATTGACCTAGGGGAGGTGGCCTCTAATTCTTTCTACACTTATCACCAAGACCACTACTTTGAGAAAGATTGTCCCAAATGGGTGAATGCCATTAATTTAATTTCCAACCGCTTCTTAGATGGGTGTTCCTTGATAGAGAAACCTAGTGACCAAAAATCAAACACTACAAAGGATGAATGTAATAACTCACCTGAAAAAACAACTATGGTTTTGTGGGATGTAAATCACATGATGCCTTTTGAGGATGTCACTCAAGAATAGGAGTTTCCTAGAGAGACTTTAGTTGTGCAAGGCATAAGAAAGGGCCTTGTTACTCAAATCCATCCTATCATAGCTCAATCCCCTAAAAAAACTGACATCTCAATCCCTATAGCCAAGCCATATCCCATACTCAATTATACCCCAAAATTCCCAACACAAGAAGTATCAAAATTGGAATATAATGTGGTAGAGTGTTTAAAAAATATGAAGGAAAACATTTTCGTTATGGAATTGTGCAGGATACCTCAATAGAAATACATTTTTATGAAAACCCTAAAGGATGGAGATAGAACCATGGTAAACCTCAATCCAAACACAAGCAGGATTACCTCTGGGGAAAATAGAAAATCAAATGTAAATTCAACATCCATAGACAAGAAATCTAAGTTATCTATCTCTCCTTTCCTATTAATTTTTGGGAATTTTAACATAAATTTACAAAGTTGATTGGTGGATTCTAGGACATCATCAAATATTATGCCCTCTTATGTGTGTAAAACAATTAATGAAACACTCACCAAGAGTGACAAAAACATTATACATTTGGACAGAACCGAAGTTAAAATCATCTGTAAACTAAAGGATGTTATGATTCACATTGCTTCCAACCCAAAATTTCACCAATTTGTTGATATAATAGTTGTATATGTATCGAAAGTTTATGGGATGTTGGTAAGTCGAGATTGGTCAGAAAAAATACATGGATATTCAATACCAACTGGTCTCACCTATGGTTACCATTAAAAGGACATCCTAACATGATCATAATTGAAAGATAGAAGTATTTGAAACACTTTGTCACTGATCTAGAAGTAAAAATGAACCTTCTTCGACAGAGTTCCATATGTTAGGAAATGATTCTTGTGATTCATATTTTGGGAACTTCGCACCTTGTATATCTGAATTTTTCTTTTCACAGAAATCAGAATTAGTGCTGCAAGAAAATTGAGCAATAAATGAAGAATGCATCAACTCTAACCAAAACTTCCCAGTAAATATTAGAAAATAAAATTGAATTCCCAAGAATAGATCCCCAAAAAAGAGTGCCTAACTTCATCTCTAAGATTTGGATTCTTTTTTTTATGGATCCAAGTCTCAAGAAGGAGCTGACACATGATGCATTTTTATTGACCCAACAAGTAAACGTAGCTTCTTATCATGTAGGTTTGAGTTTGAGTGTACTAATAATACTTTTTAACATGAGGCTTTGGTACAAGGTCTTAGGAAATCCATTGACCTAAATATAAAAGAACAAGTTGTATTCGATGACTTAGAGATCATTTTTAGACAGGTCAAAAATACCATTCATTGCATATCACCTCATTTGAGGAATTACCAACAAGAAGTACATAGATTTATTGATATTTTTTAAGCATTTAACATCATAACCATCCCTCAATCTAAGAATATTCTTGTTGATTCTCTTTCCATAGAAGCCTCAAGGTTGTCTCCACTTGAAGTTTACAAAGCCTCTAGGTTCACCGTAGAGTTGTTGTTCAAGACATCTGTCACCGCTAACATTACCAATTGGAGAGTATTTGAGGGAGATGAGCAGAATTATAGTCTCCTTTACTAATGAAGAAAATTTCAATGGATTGGATATTCACGATGAAGTATTTGAAGGAATGCTTTCTAAAAAATAATATAGTGAACATAATATGGATAAACACAACAACACTACCAAACCTAATCTTCACACAATTACTAGGGGAGTAGTTAACTTTGAAAACCGTTTTGATCTATGAGAAAGGTTTAAGAACCCAAAGAATGTGAACACTCACATTTCATGTCTTTCCTAAGAAATCATGAACTCATGTATTTATGATAATCCTAAAAATATCAACCTCAGAAAATCATTATCTCATGAAGAGAAGAAGGCCTACCTAAAATTGTTTAAGGAACACCAATATGTTTTGTGTGGTTTTATCGAGATTTGAAAATGTACGACATTAGGATTATCCAACAAACCATTCCTATTAGAACATATGTTAAACATTTTCAATAGAAGATGAGAAAAAATTATCCATATCTTGATCCTTTGATGCAGAAGGAGCTTAAAAATCTACTGGATGCTAAAATTATATTTCAGGTAAGACATATTGCTTGCCTAGCTAATTTGGTGCCCATAAAAAATAAGTCATGAGAAATTCGTTTATGTGTTGATTTAAAAAATTTAAAAATTCTTAGAAAAGGATAATTACCCTATTCCCCCTATGGAACAACTCCTATAAATTTCTTCTAGATATGAGATGTTCTCTCTCCTAGATGGTTTTTCAGGATATAACCAAGTTCTGGTCTTGGAAAAGATATATTGAAAACAACTTTATGGACTAAGTGGGGAGCCTTTGCCTATAAACACATGCATTTTGGGATAATTAACACAAAGGATACCTTTCATAGAGCCATGGATGTGGCCTTCAAGGGAGCAATAAAAAAATATCTAGTGATCTATCTCGATCATCTCATGATCTACACTAAGAGCATGCCTAATCACATTTCCCATTTGACTCAGATTTTTGAAAGGTGTAGGAAGTATGGGATATCTCAAAGACCATTTTCGATGTGGATGAGGGTAAACTCTTTGGACATATTATTTCTAAATATGAAATCAATATTGAACTTGAGTGAGTCAAGGAAATTTCTCAATTCCCACCTCCCCATAACAAAAATGTCATGCAATATTTCTTTGGGAATATTAATTTTGTGATAAAATTCACTCCTAATCTTGTAGAAATGATCAAACCATTGAAAACGATGATATGTAAAGATGAAGAGTTCCGGTGGAATAAAGAAGAGAAGGAATCCTTTGACAAAATTAAGGATATCATCTCCCAAGCTCATGTGTTATGCAATGCCGATTTAAACAAAGATTTCTTTCTTTATACCTTTTCTTCTAAAGAGTTTCTAGCAACGGTCTTGACACAAAAGAATGATGAAAAAAAAGAGGCCCGTATCTCATTTATGAGAACCAACATGTAGGGTATAGAGATTGGATACCATTCTATAGAAAAAAAAGCATATGTTGTCTACAAGGAAGTAAAACATTTCAGATCCTACATCCCAAAGAAGCATACAAAAGTTATAGTGCCTCACCCTGCAATAAGGTCATTATTCACACGACAGGAAATGAGAGAGAGGAGACAAAATTGGATAATTGTTATACAAGAATTTAATATCGATATAAAACCTGCAAAGATAGTTATAAGCCAACATTTGTGCAAAATGGCCACAAAATCTAAAGTCCTAGTAGAACCAGAAAATTCAAGTTGGGACAATGAGCTTTATTTGTGGTGTAGTGAAGTGTTATACATCCCATCGAGTCACGACTCTTGGTACACATACTTATATTAATTCCTCATGTTAGAATAATGTTTTATGTGCTCATTTAACCATATCAAATGTTACATTATGCAAACCCCCTCCCCTCCTATGGGGGCTCGTGCAACATCTTGGTCTAGTATCAATTTACACAGGAGTCGAAGTTACTCACAGGTTCCCACTGAACCCTTAGAATTATTTACCACACTCCTTTTCTCCTTTAACTGCGTGGAAATTTGGATTCAGAGGGGTCTTTTTACTCCAACGGAGTCTTCACGTGGCCTCAGTCCAAAACCCAGGGCTTAGAATTTCGAAAGCAGAAAATTCGACACTCTGAAGCTTTGGGCTTTGACACCTCTAGCTCTTAAACACCACTAGTCTCTTGAATCGTCGAATGCCAAAGTGAAGGAGGGAAAAGATCCATGGTCCATGTTTCCCCGTCAATGAATGACCAGGATTAACTCCGAGCTTCAAGACTTTGGGCCTTTTCACCTGTGATCCTCTGAATAGCTGAACTCTCGAATACATGATAATCTGTAAACACATGTCCCTGATAGCTAACGTTCCATATTTACTCTAGGGTCCAAGACTTCAAGGTGATCATCCACGCTTCTTACCTGGATCCAATAGTTGTGCATGGTTCTAAATTCCCCTGAACAGATCTTGTCTGTCCACCTTGGGACAAAGATATTTCTCTTCCTTAATATTTTTTCGCTTGAAGGAATTATATTCTAGTGCACACCTTGTGCTTCCCTCATGATATTTTATCTTGAAAAGACTTGAACCTTTGCACACATTTTTCACTTTGCTTATAGTCTACACTTGTAACGTTCTCACCTTTTGCACTCCTTTCATAGGCTTTGCACACTCTTGCGCATTCTATCCTCTTGGTCTTCTTCAACACTTAACAAAGTGTTGACTCTGTGCACGCTTTTCACTGACCTCCTTTCTGAGATTTTATACTCCAATGAGTATATGCACACTCCTTGTACTCACTCTGTGTAAACTTACGCAATCCCTCTTGATCGATTTGAACATGTAACGGTTCAGCCTCCGCACTCCTTGCACCAATATTTCAAAAGAGAAACAATTGAAACTTAAATAAACATTAAGGATTCATTCATCAAGTCATTTAGATGCACACACACATAAACAAAATAAAAATAATAACACAACATTTATCCAGTTACTAAATGACAAGGATGCTCATAAAACTGAAGGAAATTTTCTTCTTCTATATTCCTTCAACAAATATTTACAAGTAGTTCAACAACTCTCAACATCTTTAATCTTCTTCTTTCAAGAATTTCCAACAACCTCTTTTGGGCATAGATTACATTGATTTATACATGAGGGGCTTCTTGAGACTTCCCTCCAGAATATTCTAGTTCTTTCATATCACAATTAAAAACATCCTACTACTAGGCTTATTACAATAAATGAATAATTGAACTTTAGATATGAGTTAGCCCTCAAAATGTGTATAATCCTATAATAATTAAAAGAAAATACAATCCCCTAGAGCACATATAATGGCTCTAGCTTCGATATCTCATGGGATCTATAATTACAATTCTTCCAAAATTTAAAGTGATGCACCCTCCTTGGAATCCAAACTAGTTATATGTGTTGCATTGGATGTTGAGTCATCTTCCACCTTGCCTCATTAAATGACAACAATGATGCTCCTGCATCATTACACCATTGTCACCCAACCATAGGCATAAAACCCACCCCGAGTACCTTAACCTTTGACAGAAATAATGATTCTAGGAAGCCAAAGCATAACCAACAAATAAACAGGATAGTGCACCTTATCCAAGGGTAGCACACAAGAGAAAGTACCAGAAAGAATGAAAAAGATAAATTGTATAACTAAAATTGTTTTTGCTCCTCCTCCAAACTTGTGCATTGTTTTTGGGTGACTAAGAGTGAGTGAGTGATTCAAAAAATGAGCCAATACATCCTCTTTTTATACTAATCTAGATAGGTGAACAAGTGTCTCTTCAAGCAGGGCCAACTTATCCTTTTTTGCATATAATACTTCAATATTACTTATTCTTCTGAGCCAACTTGTCTTCCTAGGTTTTTACACTTTTGTTTAGGGTTTCTCTTGCTTCTGGAATATTTTATTCTAGTCAAAGGTTACATGTGGAATTTAATACCTCTCATGGCTACCATAATATCAACACTCCCTCTTATCTAGGGAGGTATGAATGGTCTCAAACAAAACCATCCATCTTCACATTGTATAGGAAAAAATCACATAGTCTTGTAGACCATTCTATAGGTAGCATCATCATGTCACACATGGCTACACCCATGTGGACCTGTCAATATTGTCTAGGGGCCAAAAACTGCTAGAGAACACTAGAGATACACCTCATAGTGTGTGTCACCATCATCATCATCATGGGATGCACCCACATGATGTGCTCACCCATGGATACATCCATGTTGTGAGTATCATCATTACTATCAGCATCATCTGGTAGAAATCTAGTATCAAAACATATCATCACAATATCCATGAGCCTCATTTATCTATATTGATGATGCAACTCCACCACCATGTGTCTATCACCTCAGGTCATTCTTGTCCCATGATAAGAATTGTGACCTCATCTAAGCCATATTCACTTCATAGTTGATCCTCTCATAGGATTACTCTGTGAATGCATTTAGCTCGATGCTATCAAATACGTGTGTCTAGAACCTTGTGTCATTCTTGTCCCATGACAATAATTATAACCACATCGGAGCCACAAACACCTCATGGTGATCCTCTCATAGGACCACTCTATGAATGAATTCAACTAGATGTTATTAAACACGTGGAATTTCACCTCAAGTATTCAGTCCGTCGAATAATGCATTGGGGCACATCTACTCCGAATGTATATTTTCCCTATCTCCCCTAGTCTGCAGCCGATTTCTTGTGGATATAGAATATTTCCAATCATTATTGGGGCTACTCACCTACTCATGAGTTAACTACTCACCTACTCGTGAGACTTTCAAGGCCTGATACAATTCACACATAGGATATCTAGAAGCAACTCAACTATTTAGTACATTGAAGATTGCATCTGGGCCTATTCCCACATGATCAAGTCTATATGATCACTCTTGTAATATCGAAATGATGATGAAATAATAAATACTCCCCCAGGGAAACATTTTCATTCATTCCAAGCTTTTCTCAGGCAGAGGCTTAGTGCAAATGTCAACTATCTACTCATTTGTGGATAAGTGAAGGAGCCTCACTGCTCCTTCCTACACGATGTATTTGATCAATTGCTGGAAGATCCTTTGAAAAGACACCATGATTCATATCTTGTGTCACCAGATATGATATATGAATGAGTGCTACAAATATCTTCTTCCCTTCTTGTCTAGAAATCCTTCTCAATCCCAAGCTAAAGTAGCACCCTGGGTGCTAGATCTTTCTTCTCCACTTCCAATCCAAAAATTGTATATCTCGACAACCATACTTCATCATCGGAGATCAATCATATCTATATGTACCACAACATAGGTACCTGCATGTTGTGTTGTAACCCAATAATTATATGTACCACAACATAGGTACCTGCATGTTGTGTTGTAACCCAATAATATGGTCATGGCTCAACCATGTACCAGCACAAGGTGCTCTCTGCAAAGAACATGTTTATCATGTCACATAACTTCCTCAGATGTGTCATCATAGGTGTGGCCATGGAATTCTTGCCCATCATGCTAAACCTCTTCAGTCTCCTCACTGAATTTTTCATTTGGTTTCAGCCATGCTTCCAATTTGATCAAGATCGTTCATCTCAAACTCTGAAATCAAATCCCTCTATCTTAGAGAATCCTCGGACCACGCTTCCATCTCCTACATGCCCCTTTGCATTCTGCAAAGTTTCACAAAACTATTATGGATTATTCTTGATAACTAACTCCCTCTCATATTCATCTCTTATGACCTACCCAAAACAAGAAACAAGAACAACAAAGTATCCATGGTATCCTCTATGGAAGATATCCTTCCTGGAGTCTAGGTTAGTAACCAAGAACATCTCCTAAAGGAGATCAACTTCATCTCGTAAGAAATAAGCATTTACATAAGAACAAGAATATCTCCTAGACAGGATATCAACAAGTGTATCTCTAGTATTAAGGGGTTAGTATAATGATCATAAATTCATAACTTCAATAGTATAGGATGTTCTTTGTCATTTTTCCTTTGAAATGTTTTTCAATATGATAAGAAAACAAAATCCTATGCTAATTTTTTTTTTTTTCAAATATGGAGCAAAACAATGCAACAGGAAAAAAGAAACCTAACTAGCAATAAACTAGGTTTTTATCATTTTCTTCCTCTTTATACTAAAGAAAAAACTAACAATAGATGCTAAAAGAGAAATTTTTGTTTTTTATGTTTGAAAAATCCAAGGAAATCACAAAATAAAATTCTTTAACTCAAATACAAACTCAAGTTTAAAAGATGACCACAACATTAACCAAGAAATCGAGACACTAAGAACAAGACTAGTATTATAGTTATGAAATCCAAGGGATAAAAAGGAGCCAAAGAAGGACAACAAAAAAAACAAATCCTATCAATTTTAAGGCTTTACCAAACTTCTATATCCCACAAAACGTTTTGGGAACAAACTCCCCAAAATGGATCCCCAAAAAGAGAAATACAAGACTCTAAAAGGCTAAAAAACAACCCAAAATCACATTTTTGGAGGCATACGCCCCTTTCTCCACTAAAAGTAGTGTATATGAACTCTTTTATGCACCTTTTCCTTCTATAGGGATCATATGTACACACCTTATCCTTCTATAAGGCATGTATACGTTCATGTACACTTACACACTTGTATGTGCTTTTGCCTCTACAAAAGTGTGTATGTATGCGCTTTACTCTTATATAAAATAAGTGTATGTATGCTTTTGTTGTCAAAGGAAAGAACATATATACTTAGAATAAATTGGAAAAACTAGGCCTATGTCATGAAACACAAGATGCAATAGAGAAATTGAAAGAAATCCAAAAAATAATGAAAAACAAAAGCAAATCCACTAATGACTTATAATGATAGAAGCATCAAATAACCTTGTTTTTCTTTATAAAAAGTACAACTTACTAACTTCTGAACTCAAAAAAAAATACAAATAGAGTCTTAAAGTCTCAGGAGAGACCCCATACACCTGGCCCAACACCTTCAAACTAGAAAATATTTAAAAAAAAACCTCTCTAGAAATATGTACGCACATGTGCTCAAAGCAGACCACGTATGTATGCAATTGTCTTAACTTGTGGGTGCATATGTATGTGATTTTTATAAAAACACAACTCATATATTCCTCAAAATTTCCAAAAAGAGAAGTAAAGAGGAAGAAAAAAATCTCAAGTGAAGAAATAAATACTCAAGTAATTACAAGTTACTAATCTAAGTGCCACATAACAGTTAGAAATAAAAGAAAAACAATCAAATCAATAAAACAAAAAAAGGCCCAAAAACAGATCGTCTAGGGAGAAATATCCCCGGTATGGTTGCCAATTCTACTTTCGAGGAAAATCCCCTATAGTAGTGGGCTTACTGTAACAAATAGATAATCATAAAGAAAGAAAATTCGAAAGAGAACATGCAACAAATATATTATAACCGAATCAATTGAAATAACTAACTATCTTGAGGAGAATAAGGATAAACTCACCGACAGTCCTACGTTCAATATCATTCCTGAATTCTAGAATCTCCTCACTCTTTATCGATATTTTCCCTTGTAACATGCATGAACTTGAAACATACAGTCCTAACTAGAGAAGTAGTTATACCAATAACTACTTGTTAGTCCAACTAAATACAATGGAATTATCAAAGAAACTAGTGTTCTACACAAAATATATGAAATTATTGCAAATTAAACATCACAAACACAATGCTTTTTGAAAGAATAAGTTTCTTATAAATATTTAACAATTTTGGTAGTTACATTGTATACCAGTCATGTGTGGCGTTTCCCTGTTGAAAGATATTATGGGTCCCTCCACCCAAGCTCTTGCTATAAAGATTGGTCTTGACCTTTGATCCACCAACACACTCAAGGAGGATAGAAGGGAAACTCCTACTCAAATAGGAAGGTGATCAAAGAAGGATGGAAACAATGGTTTCCATGTCAATAACCAACAAAGGTTGGGATGTATATGGGATTACAGACATGGTGGGTGTAGCCAAATGAATTTTTTCTTTGGTATGAAATGAATTATTCCCTTTCTCCTTGGATCAAATGCTCTATTTAAGTCATCTCTAGTTGGTTAGAGATAGTTGAGTACGGGTAAAAGGATTTAGGTAACTAAACAAACTCGTAACTCAACATTTAATTAGCATATATATATATATATATATATATATATATATATATATATAT
>CBVK0103319144.1:0-13201 GCA_900067695.1 Picea abies
ATGGCGACTCTTCAAGATTCTTCAAGACTCAGGGAGTCAGAAAAGAGTTTGACAACACTGCTTGAGATGTAGCTTTTGTAGCGAATTTCAAAGGAAAAGGCAAGGGTAGCAAGACTACAAGTGGGCAGAAAGAAAGCGGCAAGGCAAATGATTTAGGCAGTCCAAAAAACCAAAAGTATTTTTAAATGCCTTTATTGTGGAACGATTGGTCATAAAAAGCAAATTTTGTCGAAAGAAGTTGTGGGATGAAAAGCACAAGTTAGGGGTTGGTCAAATTGAACAGAAGCAGGCCAATGTGGTTGAACATAATGAGAAGGATGAGTTTTATGTTTTTATGGCTAGAAATAAGGAGGCCCATGCAAATAAGGCTGACTGGTCTATTGATTTTGGTTTGTCTTATCATTTCACCCACAGAAAAGATTGGTGTCTTGATTTTAAAGCAGATAAGATAGGTTCAGATTCTGTCATTTGTGGTGGTGGAGAAGAATATAAAATTGCTGGAAAAGGAAATGTGTAGATAAAAATGCAAGGTAAAAGGATGCTCTTCGTTAATTTTTTCTTTGTCCTTGGATTGGATAAGAATCTTCTTTCTATCAGTGAAATTATGAAGCATAATCCTCATCTAAATGTGTTTTTTAGCAACAACATGCGCTATATTTTTAATAAACATTGCAAGAAATTAGATGGTGTGGGTGTTGAAGAGCGTGGGTTGTTTCGTTTGGTGTGTGTTGGTTAGCAGTGGGCATGATAGATGTTCACTTTGGAAAAGCAAGACATTGTTTGTGGCACATGCCTTTTGGGGAAGCAACATAGAAATCCTTTTGATGAAAGAAACAATTGGAGAGCCAAATTTCTTCCTGAATTAATTCATACATATATATGTAGACCAATGAAGATAGTATCATTTTCCATTGCAAGCTACTTTTTTCTATTTGTAGAGAGGTGGGTGTATTTCCTAAATGAAAAATCATATGCCTTTTTCAAGCTACAAAAATTTAAAGCTATGGTCGAGAAGCAATTTCGGAGAAGCATCAAATTTCTTATGACATATAATAGTGTTGAGTTTTAATTTTTGTAGTTAAGAAGGTATACATTGAAAATATACCACACCCTATACTTCATAGCAAGATGGGGTTGTAGAGAGATGAAATTGAACTATTATGGAGATGGCCAGGTGCATGTTAGAGAACAAGTGCATTTCCTCGCAAATATTGGCTAGAGGTAGTTCATATTGCTGTATATTT
Organism: Picea abies; assembly: GCA_900067695.1. Classification (NCBI taxonomy): domain Eukaryota; kingdom Viridiplantae; phylum Streptophyta; class Pinopsida; order Pinales; family Pinaceae; genus Picea; species Picea abies. Next base: position 1,245 of record CBVK0103319144.1, read on the forward strand.
GCTAAATACATCCCCTACAAAGTTTGTTCCAACAATGATTCTAGAGGAGGCTTGGTCTAGAAAAAAGCCTCAGGCAAGTCATCTCAAGGTTTTTGGTTTAGTTGCTTATGTATGTATCCTTGATTGTCAAAATATAAGGCTTACATGTGTAATGAAGTCACCTTAGTGACTTTAGGGTTTTCGATTAGTATTAGCTTTTAGATATTTTGAAAAATATCACTTCTCAAACTCTGTATAAGAGAGGTGAATCCCATTGTAATTTGATCATGTATTTTCGTAATATCATATTGTGTCATTGTGCTCAGTTATGTGACTAACCCTTTCTAGGGTTTTGACATTGATCTAGATCTTTTCATAATATGGTACTAGAGTGGGTTCGTTATCCAACCTAACCAAGAATGGAGTCAAAGGGCCATAAATGATCTCACATCAACACTACACGTTGTTGTTGAGTGAACACTACCACACGGGAATGGAAGGATAAAATAGTGAAAAAATGTGACTATAGTGTTGGAGAAGAGCGACTACCATTTTAAAGGAGTTGTCGATCTTTGGATAGAGGTATACCATGGAAAAATTGATTTGTCAAATTAGTGATTAGGAGTTGTCGTCAAGAAGTTAAGTTGTCAATTGAAGGAAGGGCATTGGTTGTACGGAAGTCACCAACTGTCGTCGTCGTACAATCACCCATAGTCGTCATACAGCAGTCCGTCGTTGCCATACGGGTACTTAGAGAGGCAAATTGTTTGCAGTTTGTAGATCGTTGCTAGTGCAGATGTGTTGTAGTGATAAAAGAAAGAAACCACTATCAAAGAGTTGACTTTTGAATTTTTCTTGAATCCTGATTTGGCTATATATTGCATTATAGAAGTCTGGATTAACATGTAATCAACTAAGGGAAATTTGATAGTGGACAACCATTTTTGCTTAGCTTTTGGTGTCATTTTTTTGGCTGGAATTATGAACAACAATATGAAAGGATAATTGATAGGAGTGATGGGCATGGCCATTACCTTCTTGGCATATGATCAGACTACAATGTCTTCATCTCAATGTTTAGTATTTGGACTTTTCATTCTATTGTTTGGTCTCCTTGTGAAAGAAGTTATTAAGGGAAAGCTTAAAGAGTCAACAAATGTAGCACATGCTGGTTATCCACCAGATATTGACAGTGTGTTATCATGCAAATATGCATCAACAAACCTGCCTAATACTTATAGACAACCAACCCTTTCACCATTGGAAGCTTCTTTGTTTGGACTGGTGCTTTTCTAGTCTCAGGGGGATGTGCCTAGGGGTTGTATGCTATCATCAAACCAATAAATCTGCATAAAATCCAAATTGATTAGCATGCAAAAAACTCACCGCGAGCTGCCCATGAGCATTCAACAACGAGGTTAAATTCTTGCTTATTTCAAAGGTGGTTGGGATCACATTTCTAGAGATGGTTGTAACAACAAATGAATGAAAACAAGTGAAGTGAATGTGTCTGAGGTGAAGAAAATTCAAAACAAGTACACCATCAACTACCACAACACTGCAAAACAATTTGACCAATAAGAACCAATAGAAACAAGGAGCTAGAACAAAGCATAACTAGACCAAACCACATGTTACCCAAAAGATTGATTGCATCATAGTGAATCACATGTGACAAGTTGCCATTGATCTCCTTGTCTGCAGTGGAGGTAGTGGTCTAAGGTCTGGATGATGAAAGAGGAAGGAGTCATCCAATGCTACATAACTGTCAAACAATAAAATTATCGAACCCCTCCTCATCCCTTCAATACTGCTTATATAGAAAGGTCAATGAATGAAGTATGATTTGCCTTGGTTGCTTGCAGAGGAAAACAAAAAAAGCATGCCAAATTTAGTTTTCTTTTGCATGGCTACCAACTCAGTTTACTTGCTATTTTAGTAGGGTTTTTGTTAGATTTTGTAGCTCGAAGGTACATGAATGAGGTCAGTGCTCCTTAGTCTTTCAGAAATAGACTCAATCTGCTTTGTGGATAGTGGGTCCGACTCACAACTTGCAGTAAAGGGGGTTGGAAGTGTTGGATTCCAACTAGAGTCAAGAGGCTTTCTGGAAGTGGCTGAGGTGTTGTTTATTCCAGAGATGACAATAAACTTGCTCTTACTGTCAACTTTGGAGATTGATGGATTCAGAGTGGCATTCTTCTGTGGATGGGTGTTTCTGTATCTGGAGGGAGCTACTCCAGACACAACAATACTACTTGGTGTCAGGCATGAGAGATTGTACAGGTTGTTGGGACAACCTGTGGTTGGATCTAGTGGATACTTGGATTCAGAGTCTGTGTCAGTGTTCGAGAGTGGGTAGGTTGCATGGGAGAGAGAGTTGATACCGGGGACTCAGTCCTTTCCCAGTACTCTCAGAGGACTCATCAGGTATGATATGACACAGATGGATGCTCATGAGGGAGTGGATACTCCTAGAAGCATGTCTTCAGTTCAAAGATCAACAGAGGTAGCAGGAGATGCTTCCAGTGCAGTAGGAGAAGAGGCTTCTAGTTCAGAGGGAGCAACTACAACAACATATGAGATGATGGAGCTGGAGACTGATTCTGGTGGAGGTACCAGAAGTACCTCCCTCGCTAAGAGGGAGTGTTAGATTTTGTAGCTCAAAGGTACTTCTGCATTGGCGGCACCCAACGTGTAGAAGAGATCGAGCAAATTTCTCTCTTAAGTGATTTTATAAAGTGTTTTTATTAAGTGACTTTATAAAGTGATTTTATACAGTCAAGTTGAGCCTTTTTATTTTAATGGGTAAAAGTGACTTTATGGTATGTAGGTCACTTAAGTGATTTAAGTGAACTCAAAGAACGATTAAGTCATGACTGTTGATCTCAAGAGGGAAAGATCTAATCTTGATTGTCCATCTCTTTGGAAGACCAAGGGTTAGGGAAATTACACATTAAAAATGTATAAAGGAAACATTTGAGAGAGGGAGGGCACATTTTTTGAGGAGAACTTGGAGGGAAGGTGGAGGCACGACTTCCAAGAGAGAACTTGAGCAGATAAATAGAGTTAGCAACAAGGGGAATTGGCACACATCCCTAGGAGAGGATAGGCACACATTCCAAGGAAGAGTTTAACTTTTAATCAGTCCGTACAAATGTTATAGGGAGGTCGTACAACAATTAATACAGGCCACACAACAAAGGTACAAGCATAGAAATCGAGGCCAACTTTGGCACGATTTTCTAGGTGGTTTTGTTGCTATAAAATCCATACAACAATGGTCTGTATAGAACAATAGCTCTTGGGCACAAATTTCAAGGAAATTTTGGAGCTTGTGTTGATTGTACAGGGCTGTAAAGGCCATACAACAGAGGCACATTTTTCAAGACAGTTTTGGCACTGTTTTCGAGAAGTACGTTGTGTTGGGAGAGTGAGTTAAGTACTGTATCATTTTGCTGAAATATTCTTGCTGTTGCAACTCATAAATTTTTCTATGAGCTCAATAAGAAGACAATGTCCTTGAATGGTTATCCCCTTGTGGGTTTTTCCAGGGGCATTTCCCAGAAATTTTCTTGTGCCAAATATGTTTGAATGCTGTTCACTGTTCATTTATTTTCCGTTTCTCAGTTTCAGATTGCTTAGTTAATGTATTTCTGCTCATAAAATACAATAGAATGCTGATTTAATTAATGCATTACTGTTGATTTTATTGGAGGTTGAAATCTGATTTGTGACAAAGTGTTTGGGGCCAGCTTATTTATTTTTTAACATGGTATCAGAGCTCAGGCTCTGAGGTTCAGTGGGCAGAGTTTGGCACTTGGATAGCAGTGACTTGCAGGGGCTTTTGCTCGGAAGAAGAATGGGAAGAAAGGGTCTTTATAAGTTGGACAAAGATGGCTTCCAGTATCAGGAATGAGGATAGGTTGGAGGGGATCTCCAACTACCTGCAATGGAAGGTGAGGATTGCAAGTGTTCTCAAGGAGAACAAGTTGTGGACGTTTGCGAATACCATCGTGCCAGTACCTTCTGCAGATCCCATTGCTTTGGACGTTCATGAGGTGAAGGAAGCAAGGGCTCAGAGAATAATCTTGGATGGAGTCAGAGACCACCTCATTCCACTTTTGGCTGAGAAGCAGACAACCAAGGAGATGTGGGATGCACTGAAAAATATGTATGAGGCAAAGAACGAGAACGGAAAAATGGCTCTAAGGGACAAGCTCCACTGTACTAGGATGGCCAAGGGAGAGTGTGTGGCCTCCTACCTCACCAAAGTTGCATAGGTGAAGGATGAATTGACAGTTGTCGGAGAAGTTATTCTAGACTCAGAGTTGGTGCGCATAACCCTCAAGGGCTTCACCAAAGAGTGGGAGGTTTTCGTGAAGTGTGTGGTGGGGAGAGAGAAGCTCCTAGATTGGAGCAGACTATGGGATGAATTTACTCATAAGGAGACCTGGGAGTGTTCTTAGAGTAGAGATCAGGAGAAGGTAGAGGGTGGTGCAGACGAGCATAATGTTGCTCTTGTGGGAAAGAGCAATGTAATATCCCTAATTCCGTAGATCGAAATATATGCCTCAACTGACTATTATTTGTTGTTGGAACTGATACACTTTGGGCTTCTAGATGAATTTAGTGATTGGTTTTAACATGCATGTTAAAATTATATCTAGTGAGAGTTAAAGTGTTCACACCAAAAAGGTTATTTCCGATTCAACTTTCTTTTGCTTCAATGGCTAGATCCCACATGGGTCCCACCAGAGAGAATGCAAGCGATTTTATTGTTGCCTAACTTTCATATTTAGGAGAGGCATCGGGCTGAGGGAGATGCACTCCAAAAACCACAAGTTCGTCGAGCCTAGGCGTTGTTGCCATCCTAATACACACCTACAAACGTGGAGAAGTATCCAACCCACTTGGTGTGTCCTTGGAGGCACAGACCTGAATCTAGACCCACTATCACCTCAATCTGGACTCCTTCCATCTAGGCTCACTCCTAGGGAAGCCATGGGGGATGGACCCTATTAAACTATATGAAGGCTTTATTAGTTCTAGGAGTTAATTAATTTGTTGATTAGGGAGACACAACCCAATGACAAGCAACCAATGCAATATGCAATCTTTCAATGACAAACTGAAGATTTTCAGGTCCTATCAAGCTTGTCAACTGGGTCTGTCTTTAGGACTGGTTTTGTCCTCATATTTGGTGATTTTTGTAAGTTGTTGAGAGGGATGGTTTTTCCCTCAAAATTCCTGAATTTGACAAGAGTTATAGAAAAAAAAATTATGTCTCATATGTGTTGATGATTCATCTTTGATCTTGTTGTTTTCTCCGTTATATTTTCAGTCAATAATTTTAGTGTAAAGTTGTTCAATGATAACACCTAGGATTTATTTTTAGCTCACTAGGAAGAAATTTTCAAATATGAAGTTATTCATGTTAGATTTGGTAGCTCGGAGGTAATTCTACATTGGCGGCACCCAGCATGTGGAAGTGACCGAGCACATTTCTTCCGAGTGACTTTATTTTTATAAAGTCAAGTTGAGCCTTATAATTTTTTAATGTGTAAAAGTGATTTTATGAGGGTGTGGTTCACTTAAGTGACTTAAATTATATCAATGGACGATTAAGTCACGGCCATTGATCTCATGAGGGAAATAATTGATCTTGATCATCAATATCATTAGAAGACCAAGGGTTAGGGTAGTTACACATTGGATTATGCATAAAGGAAACATGAGAGGAGAAGAGGGAGCACTTTTTTAGAAGAGAAGAGAGGGAAGGTGAAGAGTCATGCATCCCAAGAGATATTGAGCTTAGAGAAAGAGAGCAAAGACAATATTGGGTTAGCACACATCCCAAGGAGGGGATAGGAAATAATCCAAGAGGAGATTCAACATTTTTTCCATACAACAGCTAAACGAGGAGTCCATACAACATAATGTCTATCCGTACAGCTGAGAAAGGGCACAAAAATTGAGGCAGCAAGTTCAGTTAGAGTTTGGCATGAGTTTCGAGGTGTTCTATTGTGGGAATTCATATAGTTGAGGACTGTACTTCTTTGTCAAATTTGGGCACATTTTTTAGGGTCGTACAACTGCATTTCTGATGTACATGATTGTACAATGCACAAAAATTGAGGCAATTGGGTTTGGCATGATTCTCAAGGAGTTCATGTGTTTATTCTTGGAGATAAGTGACTGTGAATTAATATTGATGTCATTGCTATTGTAACTCGAAAATATTTCCTCTAGCTCAACAATAAAATCTCCTCGAATTGGTTTTTCTCTTGTGGGTTTTTCTAGGGGCATTGTCGAGAATTTCAAGTGATCTATGGTGTGATTTGTCTATTGTTCATTGATGTTCCACTACTGGTTTTATTATCATATTTCTTCGTTAATGTATTTTTGCTCATAAACTACTGTAGAATGCTTGCCTTCTTCATGCATTATAGTATTAGTATTATTGGAGGTTGAAATCATATTTAAATAAGTGTTTGAGCTTGTATTTTTACATGGTAACAGATTTAGGGCTCTGAAGTTCAATGGAAATCCTTGACACTAAAACAACAATTACTTGCTGGGGAATTTTCTTGGAAGAAGGAAGGGAAAGAAAGGTTCTTTGTCAGTTGGAAAAAGATGAATTGCAGCATCAGGTTTGAAGATAGGTTGGAGGGGATCTCCAACTATCTGCAATGGAAGGTGAGGATTACAATTGTTCTCAAGGAGAACAAGTTGTGGTCATTTGTAAACACCATTGTTCCAATATCTATGTCAGATCCCACTTGTATGGAAGTTCATGAAGTGAAGGAAGAAACGTCTCAGAGAATCATTTTGGATGGAGTCAAATGCCACCTTATTCCACATTTGGTTGAGAAGAACACAACCAAGGACATGTGGTATGCACTAAATAATTTGTGTGAGGAAAAGAAAAAGAACCGGAAAACGGATCTTCAATACAAGCTCCATATTACAAGGATGGCCAAGGGAGAGAGTGTGGCCTCCTATCTTACCAGAGTTGCACAGGTGAAGGATGAATTGGCAGTTGTCAGAGAAGTTATTCTAGACTCAGAGTTGATTTGTATATCCATCAAAGGCTTCACCAAGGAGTGGGAGGTTTTCAGGAAGTGCATGGTGGGGAGAGAGAAACTTCCAAACTAAAGAAGATTTTGGGATGACTTTACATAGGAAGAGATCCGAGAGGGGTCTCATAAGAAGGAAGTTGATAGTTCAGATGAGAAAAAAAATTCTCTTGTAGGAGAGAGCAAGGAGAAGAAGAAATACATGAGAAAATTGAAATGCTTTGCTTGTCACAAGATTGGCCACTATGCTAGTTAGTGTCCAAACAAGAAGAAGAAGAAGTAGGAACTGGAGGTGTCATCCTCAGCTGAGATTGTTGAGTTTGCATAGAAATATGAGAGGGAATTTTGTCTAATGATTGGTCCTTTAGAAAGTGGTTGTCTAGCCTTTGAGGACATTGAAGTGTTGTTTGTTGACAGTGAAGCTTCTCAGCATATGACAGGAATGAGGTCAGTGTTCCTTAGTCTTTTAGAAATAGACTCAGACCACTTTGTGGATAGTGGGGACGACTCACAACTTGTAGTAAAGGGGGTTGGAAGTGTTAGATTCCAGCTAGAGTCAGGAGGCTTTCTGGAAGTGGCCGAGGTGTTGTTTATTTAAGGGATGACAATAAACTTGCTCTCAATGTCAACTTTGAAGATTGATGGGTTTGGAGTTGCATTCTTCTGTGGACAGGTGTTTATAACTTTATATATCTAGAGGGAGCTACTCCAAACACAACAATACTGCTTGGTGTCAGGCATGAAAGATTGTACAGGTTGTTGGGACATCCAGTGGTTGGATCCAGTGGATACTTGGATTCAGAGTCTGTGTCAGTGTTCGAGAGTGGGTAGGTTGCATGGGAGAGAGTTGATACCGGGGACTCAATCCTCTTCCAGTTCTCTCAGAGGACTCAACATGTATGATATGACACAGATGGATGCTCAGGAGAGTGTGGAGACTCCTAGGAGCATGTCTTCAGTTCAAAGATCAACATAGGTAGCAACAAATGCTTCCAGTGTAGTGGGAGTAGAGGCTTCTAGTTCAGAGGGAGTAGCTACAACAATGGACGAGATGATGGAGTTGGAGACTAATTCTGGTGGAGGTACCAGAAGTACCTCCCTCGCTAAGAGGGAGTGTTAGATTTTGTAGCTCGGAGGTACTTCTGCATTGGCAGCACCCAACATGTAGAAGAGACTGAACAAATTTCTCTCTTAAGTGACTTTTTAAAGTGTTTTTATAAAGTGACTTTATAAAGTCAAGTTGAGCCTTTTTATTTTAATGGGTAAAAATGACTTTATGGGTGGGTCACTTAAGTGATTTAAGTGAACTCAACGGACGATTAATTCACGACCGTTTATCTCGAGAGGGCAAGATCTAATCTTGACTGTCCATTTCTTTGGAAGACCAAGGGTTAGGGAAGTTACACATTAAAAATGCATAAAGGCAGCATTTGAGAGAGGGAGGGTGAAGAGGCATGACTTCCAAGAGAGAACTTGAGTTGAGTAATAGAGTTAGCAGCAAGGGGAAGTGGCATGCATCCCCAGGAGAGGATAGGCACGCATTCCAAGGAAATTTCAGCTTTTAATCAGTCCGTACAGCTGCTACAGGGAGGCTGTGCAGCAGTTAATACAGGCTGTACAGTAAGGATACAAGCTCAGAAATTGAGGCCAGCTTTGGCATGGTTTTCTAGGTAGTTCTGTTGCTGTAAAATCCGTACAGAAGTGTACTGTACAGAACAGCAGGTCTCAGGCACATATTTCGAGGCAGTGTTGGAGCTTGTGCTGAATGTACAGGGCCGTATGGCAGAGGCATGTTTTCAAGACAGTTTTGGCATTGTTTTCGAGAAGGACATTTTGCTGGGAGAGTGAGTTAAGTACTGTATCATTTTGCTGAAATATTCTTGCTGCTGTAACTCAGAATTTTTCCTATGAGTTCAATAAAAAGAAAATATCCTTGACTGGTTTTCCCCTTGTAGGTTTTTCCAGGGGCATTGCCCAGAAATTTTTTTGTGCCAAATGTTTTTGAATGCTGTTCAGTGTTTATTTATTTTCCGCTGCTAAGTTTCAGATTGCTTAGTCAATGTATTTCTGGTCATAAAGTATAGTAGAATGCTGATTTAATTAACGCATTACTGTTGATTTTATTGGAGGTTGAAATCTGATTTGTGACTAAGTGTTTGGGGCCACATTATTTATTTTTAACAGTTTTCTCTGTTGTTTTAATGACTGCAAAGACCAGAAAGTACCAACAGAAAGCAAGGTTAGTTGCTGCTGTTTTATCACGTAGTTCGTTTGCTTCTTTCAAGGAGATTTTTTGTGTTTAACCTTCTCATTTAATGCATTATCTAACCACTAGATGAGGTTGACTTATTCCCTTTCCAAGATTAGATATGATTATCATGCTTTTCATGCAAACAGAATTGGCAAAAGCATTCTACTTTAATTCTTTTAGCTTTTGTGGGGTTCACCTTTATAGTTATGCCAATAATGGATAAATTTGAGCCTAACATTTTCTTGGAAAAATCGTAATGGCAAACTTAGTGTGCTTCAAGGATGAGAGGGCGAGTGAGGGTATAAAACACTTTATTTCAGGCTTAAATTTAGGTTATATAGAATTAGCACATGCCAAATATACCCTAGAGGTCAAACTAAGTAGTGGAGTGGTCAAATTTGGCATATGGAATTAAGGTTTGGAAAGTCAATCTTGGGAAGAATGAACTTAAACATAGCCACTCGAATTAGGGTTTTGACATGAGTCAAAATTAGACTTCTGATGCAAAATGGACATCCTCCACCAAGCTGCCACATGTCACCCTAGAAGACAATCCACCTGAACAAAACTAATCTTGACTCATCACTCTTTCATCTATTAGAACTAGGAAACCACCCCACCACTACATGCTTGGAACCTTAGCATCCCCATTCTTGACATACATAGAAACTGCTAATAGACATGCCCAAAAAGCAGGGTTCTTCCAAAAACGAAAAAATCAGGAAAGACTGATCATGAAGAGAGGTATCATCAGTTTGTTTTTTGAAAAAACCAGAAGCAAAAAGCCAGCATGACAGATCATCTTGCATTCAGGTAAAAATAGCCCCATTGGATTTGCTTTTTAACAAGGAACCAGTGTGATGGAATCTCTTTGGATCTTAATGTGAAAATTCCAGCTCCTATCAGCTTGCCTTCTTGGTCTGTCTTTGACTAAAGGTATCAAAGGTGTTGTATATTCCAAAAATGACAAATAACTTTCTCTCAGTGTCAGCTTTGGAGATTGATGGATTTGGAGTTGCTTTCTACTGTGGATGGGTATTGTTATATCTAGAGGGAGATACTCTAGACACACAAGTGTTTCATGGTGTCAAGTATGAGAGATAGTATATGTTTTTGGGATGACCTGTGTTTGGGTCCAGTGGATTTCTAGATTCAGAGTCTGTTTTGGAGAGTGGGTAAGTTGCACGGGAGAGAGAGTTGATATTGGGGACTCATTCCTCTTCCAGTACTCCCATAGGACTCATCAGGCATGAGTTGACACAAATGGATCATTAGGAGAGTGGGAAGACTCCTAGGATCATGTATTCATTTCATATATCAATAGAGGTAGAAGTAGATGCATCCAGTGCATTGGGAGAAAAGGTCTCTAGTTCAGAGGGAGAAGTTACAGCAGTGGATGGGATGATGGATTTGGAGACAGATTCTGGTGTAGCTACTAGAAGTATGTCCCTCACTAAGAGGGAGTGTTATATTTGGTAGCTCAGAGGTACTTATGCATTGGTGGTTCCTAGAATGCAGAAGTGATCGAGAACATTTCTCCCTAGTGAATTTATTTTTAGAAAGTGACTTTATAAAGCGATTTTATAAATTCAAGTTGAGCCTTTTAATTTTTTAATGTGTAAAAGTGACTTTATGAGAGTGTGGGTCTCTAAAGTGACTTAAGTGATCTCAACAGATGATTAATTCACAACCATTGATCTCATGAGGGAAATATTTGATCTTGACCGTCAATCTCTTTAGAAGACCAAGGGTTAGGGTAGTTACATATTGGATGATGCATAAAGGCAGCATTAGAGGAGAAGAGGGTACACTTTTTGAGGAGAGAAGAGAGGGAAGGTGAAGAGGCACAAATCCTAAGAGATATTAATCTTAGAGAAAGAGAGCAACAACAAGATTGGGTTGGCATGCATCCCAAGGAGGGGATAGGAAAGTATCCAAGAGGAGATTCGGCATTTTTTTTGTATAGCAGCTAAATGAGGAGTTTGTACAGCATTAATGGTTGTTTGTAAAGCTGAGAAAGGGTACAAAATTCAAGGAAACAAGTTCAATTAGATTTTTGCATGAGTTTCGAGGTGTTCTTCTATGAGAATCCATACAGTTGAGGACTATATGTCTGTGTCAAATATGGGCACTTTTTTTAGGGACGTATAGTTGCATTTTTGTTTTACACGATCATACAATGCACGAAAAATCAAGGCAATTGGGTTTGGAATGATTCTCAAGGAGTGCATGTGTTGATTTTTGGATATAAGTGATTGTGAATTCATTTTGATATTGTTGCTATTGTAACTCATAAATATTTCCTATAGCTCAATAATAAAATCTCCTTGAACTGGTTTTCCCCTTATGGATTCTTCCTGGGGCATTGCCTAGAATTTCTAGTGTTCTATGGTGTGAATTGTTTGTTGTTCATTGATATTTTATTGTTGTTTTTATTATCAGATTGCTTAGTTAATGTATTTATGCTCATAAACTGGTGTAGAATGCTTGTCTTCTTCCTGCATTACAGTCTTAGTATTATTGGAGGTTGAAATCATATTTAACTAAGTGTTTGAACTCATATTTTTACAAGTCACATAGAGTTGCATGTGAAAATTAACATGGTGTCCGAGTTGAAGCTTTGAAGAGAAGGGGATCATCTTGAGACACAT
>CBVK0103319146.1:0-12205 GCA_900067695.1 Picea abies
TCAATCAATTTATCTTTCATATCAATTTGATTCTACAATTCATGGTTGTACTCTTGCAACTCCTTGATTTCATGAGAGGCGTTTTGTAAACAATTTCCTCCTTTTCTCATTTCTTATTAATTATCTCTCACTCACTTGTCAGGCTCACTTGTACTCGTTTGCATGCACTCACTCGCTTGTACTTTTTCTTTTCTTGCACTCTCGCTTGATTTGATGTTATACTTAGGGTGTCAGGTACTACCGATCATGCACCCTAAAGTGTAACTAAAATGATTTGATCTTGATGACTCACTTGACCTCCTTATTCGAATTTTAGGTAGGTCTTGATGATGACTTTCACAATTAACTTTGAAAGTATTTTGCACTTGACCCTTTGTACAATTCACTGCTCAAATTTAATGATCTATCCTTCATTTTTTACAATTCAGTGATCAATTTAAGTCTTCAAAGGACTATTGTCTCTATAATTTTGAGAATGCTCCAAACAACTTTTGTCATGAGATTGCATGTTCTGAATGATCAATTTAATTTTAACACCTTATTACTCACTGCTTGTTGTGTATTGTTTTCCAAATTAAATATAAGTGTTGAATCACTAGACACGAAAAAAATAAGCATCCAAGACATTCTATCCAATCACACACAAGGACAAGTGTCCTTAGACCACCCTGCCATTTCAGAGTGGTCTAGGACAAAGAGAGAAAAATTTTGATCTTATTATTATATTCTTCTTACAATGATAATGGCTAGATATTAAGCCAAATATTTTCCTCCTTAAAAATATTTCCAACCTCCTTTTACAAGAATAAATACTTCTGCAATCTTGTCAAACTTTCAAAATTCAACACAATAGTGCTCATAAAATGATGGTCATGCTCCAAAAGTTTTATATCTTCCCAAAAAAAAAAAATGCATTCAACTTTACACCAAAAAATGATGATCATGCCCCAAAAGTTTTATATCCTCCAAAGAAAAAATGCATTCAATATTACACCAAAAAATTACCATTCTTAATCCTTATACCTCCACTTTCTCTTTAATGAACTTCAGAAAACATGGTATGCCATTAAAAAGACATTCATTGAAGAGTTATAAAACGAAAAAGTGAAGCTTTTGAATACTCGTCCAATGTATGGAGACGATATCTCTCCATAAAATGTGATTGAAAACCTAGGTGTGCCTTACCATTGATTTTTAAAAGCAAACCATCATCCATATAAAGGAAACCATATGTTGAAAGGGAGGTATCCTCAACGAAGAATAGAGAAACTACCTTGTTATCTGTGATTCTGCAAATGATCGAGTCATGACAGCACGCCTAGGTACCTACTAACATCAAAATCAATCCATCTCATATTCCATGCAGACCAGATCGGGCTGCTGGCTGTCCTCGAATGATCTGTTCTCTTAGCACATGGCTTCTCATACACGACAATTGGACACGACTTTTCACTATACTGGAATAGCTCAGCTGCTCTAAACTCTCCAATCACTTCTGCGTTGTAAAACATGTGACTGTTCTTGGATCTCAGCCTTGGACGAGTTGATATAGCTGGATCTATTGCCTACTGTCGAATCTAGTGATCGGATTAGTGTTGAACTCTCCCAGATCGTTGGTTGTGGACAGATCACTGGTTGCAAACAAATTGGATTCATTGTGTGGAGGATTTAGATCGTTGTGTATGCAATCAAGCATGTATCGACGTTACAGGAGTGATGGTTGAGTGGGATTAGGGCCCAGATTCAGATCCGTCAAGATCAGGGAGTATTTGATGGATAGATGAATAGAAAAATTAGATCGAGGTCGTGACACAAATTGCTTAATATTACTGAACTTTCTTAGCGTGTGGCTGACGGTTTGAGGATTGATCTGAGTGCACCAAGTGTAGCTTTGATCTATCAGTCGAGTCACTTTTCCAGCTAGCGGTTTCGTTTCTACCAGGGTGGACTCATGAGCTGCTCTCTGATTTGCACTAGAAGTTAGTGAGTGTGAACTTCTGTGTATTCTCTCCCTCTGCACCTCAGTGTGATCTGTTGGGATAAAAAACAGAGTTCACACAAGAGTGTGAGAGCATCTGTGAGTTTTAGTCCCGGATCGGTCTTGGCAGCAGTTGGTATCAGAGCAGGCCGGGTGTTTAATGTCATTCTGTAATTTCTTCTACTCAAATTAGCCCATGGTCACTTGAGATATGAACTCGTAGATTGCAGATAGCATGAAGCATTGATAGCATATTCAAAATACAAATACTTACTGTCTCAAGTGACCGAACCACTGTATATCATGGGCCATAGTCATTATATTTTCAGGAGAATACTACAGATCTATGAAGCCAATCTCACAATGAAGATTCAAATTACATTAAACCACATGATTTTATAACAATGTCGGATCTTATACAATCTGAATACCATAAGATTTTATTGCGACACCTCCTTTATTTATTTTTTAAGAACAATATTCCAGATGCAAAGAAATATCCTTCGATACAATACTTAAAAAAATTTGTAATTAAATCATTAAGAGAATGATGACCTTTTCTTTGAAAAAAAAGTTGTCCAAATGGATGTAGATCTGTATTCTAAATAGCTTGAGAAGCTGGATTTGCTTGACCTTTGTATGTATATCTATGATGCTAAAATGGCTCATGGATGACTACCATCGAGCTTGAATTCCTCACCTTCCATGGAAAAACTACCATGGAACTATCATGACCTTAATACCATAACAACTCTGATATTATCAAGCTCTCTTCACCATGGCTCTGATACCATGTTAAGAATTGAGCACAAGCAAGACAAGATATGGTAGAAAAGGCCTTAAGCCATTCTAAAGCACATTGTAATGATCTCATGATATGAATTTCTAGTACAAGGAATGACCAAATCTAGATATAGATCTCATTGACAACTCATCAATGGATAATGACAACATCTCATGAATAGATGAGGTTTAAAACTCATATCCATTTGGTCTTCGACTTTGTGATTGTCTAGGGACTCACAGTCTAACACTCTTATGTTCCCATTGTTGTTTTTGTCCCCGGACCTAGAAACCCTCATTTCCATCATTTTCCATGCATCTCCTTATTTGACCAAGAAATATCTCAGATCTTCTTTGGGTCTATTTGTGCATTGGAGTCAAAGGTTTACCATATATTCAGTAGCTTGGATTGAGGTACTTGGAGTTCATTCAGCAGGTACAAGTGATAACCACTCGTAAAATATGTTGTCAATCAATAAATATACTCTTTCCTTCGAAATTTTGGTATTCTTTATATATGTTCATTGTATTTGAATATCTCTTTACTTAGAATACTAGTTGTCGCAATTATTTTTGCTTGTGATAAAATTCATAGAAGTTATTAATGAGATAATAGTTGTCCTTTGTAGTCTTGCACTTGTAATTTTTGTAGGTTCACGAAGGAGCAACTTGGAAGGAACACGAAAGCTTTCATCCTTGGAATCGTCATCAACCGTTGGACATCAAGTAAGTCTTCCTCCCTTCTTTATAAGTAGTTAGTTATTTGATCAAGTTAGTTGCATATTTTTGTTTGCTTTCTTTGGAAATTGTTTGGTATTTAAACAGTCACCGATCTATTGTGGCTTCGACCCATATCCACAAGGATTTTTCCCGTAACACCCACACTCATTAACCCAAAATATATTATTGTTATTTTACTATATATTTACTCTCTCAAGTTGTGCAACCTATTGATGAAAATGTAAAAGAACCTTACACATGGTAATCTACTGCCAAATTTTGATAAGCCCTATGTTCCCTAGTTGGTCTGTTAGTGTATTCCTTCCATCCTTCATTATTCTCTAGAACCCTTGAATAGGTGCCAAAAAATATCCAATAGTTTTTGCAACGAAAAGGAATGTTATATGGTTTTCATGCTTTAGGGCCCATGATGGTAATGGTGGCCATGCTTGGTTTCTAGTGACTATCAGAACACTATTCCCAATATTTGTTTACACTTTATCAAGAGGGTTTTAGAGGCACTCCATATTTTAGTTTACGTAGATGTAGCAGGGCCTTGGGAGCTTTAGATTTATGTTATTGGATCATAATGGCAGTGTCAACCATGATGAAATTGTCTCTTAAGGTAGGATCATTTTCATAAAAGAATTGCCTTCCTACAATTGCCAATGCAAAATTCCAATAAAAGGTGAGCATTTTGGTCCCTTGTTTTCCATATTGGGAATGATTTCTTTATTTTTATGGATTCAGGGTTTGATGATGATTTTATTTGTGAAATCTATGCAAATAACAAGCATCGATGTCACAATCAAAGTGCCTTCTGGAAGATTTGGAAGAAATTTTTTGGAATCCACTACATAGTTTGGCTAGGGTTCATCCTTTTAGTTAAGTGAAAGCCTCTTAGTCCTTGTTTCTTAAATTATTTGAACCTTTTTTTTATCTAAGATATTGTTGGTTGTGGAGCCATATTATCTTGTTGATTCATAGGCCTTGTTTCAGTCGTGTTTGGACCCCATTACCTGACGAGGGGGGGTGTGGGGGGGTTTCCTTCCCACTTGTCTTGACAGGGGGTCCAGGGGAGCGAAGTCGGGGGCAGCACCCCCGAACCAAAATTTTGGGGGAAAAAACCTAGTAAAATATTGTAATTTCGTAGTCAATCTAGATCGTTCATTATAAGGTCGTAGATCTGGTAGTTGAAGTTATGTTAGGTTTTTTTTCCATAGAAGGAAACCCTTTTTTATGAGGGAATTGTATTGTGGTTGTGTATGTGAGTGAATATTTTATTCTGAGAGAGGAGACTCTGAGAGAAATAAGAGGAAGTTACAACCGGTATGTTGTAGGTTGTATCATTTAATTTGTTGGATAATAATAAAGGAAGGACCTAACAATTTATCTGGTGGACGTAGCCCAGACTGGGTGAACCACATATATCTATGTCTCTATTGTATTATGTATCCTATGTGTTTATTTCTACATTTGTTTTATTTTATTGCTCCACGATCCTGTTTTTCGAACAAGATATTACTATATCATGAATGATTGCATTTTTGTATAAGAGATTAAAAAATTTAAAACCTATATCCATATAAAAAACATAAATTTTAGCTTATATGGAAACTAAAGGTGAAAAGAATAATATAATGGTTGGGAAGGTATAAGTTCAAAATACTATCCATTAATGATTTTTGTTTCGAAACTAATGAATTATACTATGATGGTGTATTATTTGAATACATGTTCACAAGGTGACTAAGAAAGAAGTGGCTCTCACTACATGCCTTGCATCAATTTCAAGTAGACATAATATACATTCTCATGGCCTTTCATTTCATTTTCTTCTTTGGACATTAAGACACCTTTGCTTCTCTTCCCATGCTATTTCAATGACAAGAGATCCTTTAGAGGATGCAAGCAATGTCTCATGTTCAAGAATGGTTAGCTTCGCTTTTTTTTAATCACTACATACTTCTTCATAATTTTGGTGGAAGGACATATGGAAGATGATGTAAATACACAGACAACCATCAACATCTTGGTCGTTAAAAATGTGTCCATGTCAGCATCGTCACTCATCGATCTCGAGCTCGAAACCGCTCAACATATCCTGAGCTTACACATTGTCCTCGACTACCTCAATGCCATAAATATTCATTCAATCATCCATAGAACAATTTTTTTGATAACACTATTCTAGACGACGGGCGATGGAGAGGAGAGTGCAATGGGATGATGGTTGATGATGGATCAAAGGTGATGTGAGAGGTCGGTGGTGGGAAACATGTGGCAAATGATTCTTATGGATTATATGTGGTGGGGTGTAATATGTTGTAGAGTAGAAACAAATGGTGATGTTTCATAGGTCATCAATAGACAACGAAATCTCGAGAAGAACTATCCCCTTAAAAGAATTCCTTCAACATAATTAACAAGTGGATCATTCATCGTTTTCCTTCCAATTCATGAATACACCAATTTCAAATTACAATCCCACTGTAACATAAAGTCTTCCCACTAGCACAACCACATTATTAAAGGTGGTCGATATATGCTAATAGGTGCCATTAATTTAAGAAGTTGGAGAATAGCGTCAATAAGCGTATATCAACCACCTTTAATAATGTGGTTTTATTAGTTGACGATCAACGAGTGTGGGAGGAATAGTTTATTGGTGAATTAAAATATTAATAGAATTAATATTGAAATATCTATGATATGTTTGACCAATTATGACCTATGTTTGACTAAGTATGACCATGATTGACCAAGTATAACTATGGTTGACCATGGTTGACTAAGTATTTTCATTACTACAGTTGAAAATGGTCAACAATGGTTGATATGGTTGGCCATATCAACCATCGTTGACCAAGGTGAACCATGGACAACCATGGTCAACCATATTTGAATATGGTTTACCATAGTTGAATTAGATTGATCATGATTCACTTTGGTTAACCATGGCTACTCATGGTTAACTACGATTGACCATGTTGATTATGTTTAACCATAGTTGACTATGGTATGTCACATTGATATGTTCATCTTAGTTTACCTATGTTGAATTGTCATGTTCCTCAATGGTTGTGTTACATTTTGATATCCATCAAGGATTTTATGACATTGCGATGGGCCTCAAGCATTTTGTTGGATTATAACATACCCTAATGGTTGTGTCGCATTGTGACATATTTTATGACATTGCGAAGTGCCTCAAGCATTGTGTTGGATTCTAACATACCCCAATGGTTGTGTCGCATTGTGACATTCATATTCATTGCCTTATTTCAAATTACTACATCCATTATGTTCACTATGATTCACTTTGGTTGACCATGCTTGGCCATGGTTAACTGTAGTTTGGATTGTTTAAATTTCTTGGCTTTTTTGGATTGTTTAAATTTCTTGGCTTCTTAGCTTTCACTAGTTGCCAAATTTCTACATAGGTGTTGATCCTAAAACATGCTAAGTCTTAAGTCTCTCCCTTTATTATATTGTGTTCCTATAATTAGAAAACATTTCAAGATATGGCGGGTTCATGAGCCTATTTGTAACTTTTGTTTCCCTTAAAATGAACCTTTCCACTCTGTTATCACCAAAATATACCATACTTAGAATATTCTTGATTACTTCATGGGTTCATTAAATTATCATCTGAAGTCCAAAACTCCACCATTATCAAAATGCACTCTATGTTCTATGATGCTTGTATTGCACTATACTTAGAATTTTTTTTATTTCGCTGTGGGTTGGTGGGTTTGAACCACTTCTTTGATTCATTTGATTGTTTTCACTACATGCCTAACCAACCAATTTGTGACACTTAGTCATTTTATTGATATTTTATTTACTCTCTTAATAACTCAACACTTAGCCAATTTTTTATTTCACCACGGGTCCACGTGTCTTGACTCTTGAAAAGTCTCTTCTCTTAACATCCAACCGATACAGTCCCATACTTAACCATTTTTTGAGTTTTCACCATAGTTTGGCAGACCCGCGGGTTCACCTCCATTCTAATAGTTTTTATCGTGCACATATGATCCTCAACCATTATATATGTATTATCTTATCACTTTCCCCGAGATACATCTAATGCTACTTCTATAGAGGATAAAATCTAATTAAAATATTGAAAGGTCGTTACTAATGGAAGACTTCTCGAGGAAAATCTCCATTAACTCAAAGTTTTCATTAATCCTTCCTTTGAAGAAATAGATTCAATTTGTATTATCAAAAAGAGTTTTACTTTGAAATTAACATCTCAAAGTGATTGTACAATAATTTGCCAACTTCATCAAACTGATAACTAGAAGAAGAGAACATTTTTGTGGCGATACTCTAAATCTATTTTGGCGGGAGGACCAGAGATTCCAATGGTCGAGATCATATTGATACTATTCATCACTTCCATTACCATAAATAAATGAAAACAAAATATGGACATCAGGCATTTCTTTAGCAGGTTGTGTACCTGAAGTCTTTGATTCTAGAGAGATAGTTTCATGGTGTGTTGAAAAAATTGATCAAAATCGTAGGATGATCCAGCGCCAAGGAGAGTATCATTTTTCCTTATCACCATCAATATTTAAGACAATGTTAAAACTTCCCAAGCCAACAATCATGCTCAAGGGAGATGAGGCTAGAAGCTTCTTGAAGGAAAAAGAGAGTGGACTAAAACTCTTGCAAGAATATCTTGAAGATCCAACAACAATGCCTCAAGACCTATCTAATATTCAAGTCAGTTCTCTGAAAAACCCATATCGACATATAGCATGGCATTTTTCCATAATGACAGGTCAATATTCTACAACCACTACTCCTCGGTTGGCTCTTTATATTTTATATTTCATAGTTCATGAACAAGCAATATTCGACTGGGCAAAGATCATATCCAGAGAAATGTATTCTCAATTATCAAATTTCAAGAAAAACAAGAGATTTTATGTGTCCTCGTATCTTATATTTTTTATTACTTATTGTCATGTCTTTAAGGGTCTGAGTGTGGGAAGACGAGACGACTGTAAAATTGATCCAGTACTAATGTGGTACCAAGCCTTATGGAAACAAAAGGATACTTATCATTTCTATGAAGTTTATAATGGATTTGTTTCTTCTTTCAAGAAACTTGTCTTCAAACAGAAAACATCCAAATTGTCCTTGAAACCATCAATTTTCATGGACAAAAAGGGGAGTATTGAAAATATGGAACACTACAGTATTATTATAATATATTGTCTCTTGAAAGGCCTCTTTATCTCCCATACTATGTTCCCAGTAAAATTCTTATTATAGAGGTGGCTAGACAATACATATTTTGGGTACATTTCTTTCATGATAAAAGAAAGAAACAATTTATTTATTTACTGTAGAAAGTTGGATAAATTCAGTTCAGGAATATTTCAAATTTTGATGAATTTCCATTACATTTGGATCAATATAGTTTAAAATTTGTAGAAGAAATCAAGGGGTTCGACCTCAATGACTTTTTCATGGACCATATGACATTTGTTGGTTTCAGTACATCACTTGCTAATACATTTTTATTTGAGAAAGAAGAAGGCAACAGTCAAGACCCACCAACAATAATTATTGAGAAGAGATCAAAGGATATTGAAATTTTCATTAGTACCACAGACCAACACAAATAGAGAGGAAGAGTGGTTAATGAAATAAGTTCCCATTCTCCCAATGTTTCACAGAGAAGCGGCCTACTAAGAAAAATTTCCAATCAGCAGCACCAGAACAGAAGAAGTATTCGACCTATAAATATGATGATGGAGGTGAACAAAACCATCCAAAGGGGAAATTGGAGCAGTCTCATAAGCTTCAAGTTAAAAGAAAAAGACAAAGTTCCCAACAAGAGGTAGAAAAAATTGTACCTAAATATGAGGTTTTTCTTGAAGACATGGATCTGGATGTTGATATTGAGAATATAGAGTTTCATGAGGATGAACAGAGACTTCAATAGAGAAGGGAAGTTGCAGCTGAAATTGCAACTCAAGATTTCAAAAGAAGAATCTTTTATAGTACAAAATGCCATGTTCGACAGACGTTCTAAATAATTAATTTTCAAAAAATCCATTCAAAGAATAAAAGGATTCAAGGAAAGTCCAATTCTGAGTTAGATCGCAACAATGTACCACCTTCCATAATTTCCCTCATCCACAAAGCTACAAGGGAAGTAGTTGAAGTATCATTTGATGACATGGAAAACGAAATGCCTAGTTGAAAGAAATAATCAAAGAATTGGAAAGTGCATTGATACCACCTCCAATATTTTCAAGTCCAATTGCATCTATGAAGCCATGGAAGACTTTGGATGACACACCATAGTCTATTTCTAAATTGAAAGGGACATCAAGTTTACTTGGGGTTGTCAGACATTATATTGGAAAGAATATTCACATGAGAATATCTCTAATTCTTGAGACATGGGAATTAACAAACAATTTTATTGCTTTGGCATAAAAAATGTCAAATTTGAAACAGTACCTGGAAGCTAATGTAAAAAATGATGAAGGGTTTTATAAAGATGCCATCATTACTTTGTGATTAAATTTTCAAATATGATTGAGCATAAAAGAAAAGAAGAATACTTACCCTCCCCGACTCGTATTAAACAATTAAAGGCTTGTTGGATAAAAAGAATAAAATGCTTAAAAGATTTGAAAGAAAGAATCAAAGAATTGGAAACTGCATTGATGCCACCTCCAACATTTTCAAATCCAATCACTACTATGAATCCATTGGAGACTTTGTGTGGCACATCAAAGTCTAGTTCGAAACTGAAAGGGACATAAAGTTTACTTGCGGTTTTCAGACAATATATTGGAAATAATATTCAAAAGAGAATGTCTCTAATTATCGAGACATGGGAATTAACAAACAATTTTATTACATTGGCATTAAAAATATCAAATTTGAAATAGTATCTGGAAGATGATGTGAAAAATGATGAAGGATTTTATTAAGAGGCAATCACTACTTTTGGGTTTAAAGTTTCAAATATGACCAAGCATAAAATAAAGGAAGAAGACTTACCCTCCCCAACTCGCATTAAACAATTAAAGGCTTGTTGGATAAAAAGAATAAAATGCTTAAAAGAAATATTGGATGACCTTGATACTCTAAGTGTCAAAAGAGGTAAATATTATTTAAAATTAATTGATTTGGACTTAGTTGGAACTACAGGAGAGGTTGTTGATACAAAAATCATTTTAAATTCAGTATTTATGACCAAGGAATAGTTTTAGGTAAAAGTGGAAATATTAAAATCAGCATCGGTAGAAAGGTTCAATAGTTTAACAAAATACTCAGGATTTGAGGTTGACAATTGGTTAGTCAATAATGTGAACAAGAACGAGGATATTAAAGACACATTACATCAATCTTCAATTGAATACCAGGACATTGAAGATTCATTGTTCAATATAAGAGTTAGGAAAGAAGTAATTGTCGCTCTCATGAGATTATGTGGAGAATTGGTTAAAAAAAGCCTTAATCAACATAACTGAAGAAAATCAAGAAGTAGTGGTTACAACCGGACCAAAAAATGCAATATAGGAGAATACAAAAGGAGCATTGGCAGGAAAATAGAAGCGAGAGAAAATCATCACAGTGAATAATATAGATCACATTCTTCCTTATTATTTTCTCTTCATGTTCAGAAATCATTAAGTTATGTTTTACCTGTCTCAAGAAAAACATAAGCGATTTTCTGATATTTTCTCTTTGTCTTCCTTTCAGGTCCATCCATGTTCCTATATTTATTTTATGGTCCACGAGAGCCCAAACCCAATCCAACTTTGGACGAATGCATTTTTTTTAAGACTATATTAATTTTTTGAAAAATTCCATAGAACTACTTCAGGGAAAAACTTAATCATATGTTATGAACTCTGAGTTTTTAGCATTGGATATTTAAAGTTTTCCTATCATATTCTATTATGATTTTAATGAAAATACTCTTTTAAATTTCTCTCATATGTGGGCCTTTATCCTTCTTTCCTTGAATGTGATAAAAATATTGAATATTGTGATGAATGTGACATTATATTTTGATTTATTTGAGTGATCAAGATTTGGAGTTTACTATTTAGTATTCTCCCATTTTTCATATTATTGTCCCAAAATATTCAAGATAAATATTTAAAGAATTAACAAAGGAGTACCACCTCTATAAAAACGCAAGGGGGTATTCATATCCTCGTGAGTTTTTTGTTTAAATATTAAAAAATCTAAGCTTCAACATTTTTGGTGACCATACTAGGGAGAACAAAAGGTTTGTTTCGTAGACCATAATTCAAATGGCCCAACCTCATCCAAATAAACCCCAGTTTTAGGTTGGTCTTGGAAATCAAATGAGTATTCTTCATCAATTGTATGATTTGACATTGACAATAGCCAGAACTCATGAAGAACTTCAAAGATCATCAGAAACCTTAGCCCACCAAGAATAAAGAGAGATTGAAAGAAGGAAAAGAAGACAAGATAGAAATTGAAGCTGGAATCATACAAGGGCCTGATAACAAGGAGTAAAAGAAAACAACTTCAAATTATAGAAGTTGGAGAAAGTTCCTGTAGCGACCCTAATTGGATAAATGCTTAAAGATTTCAAAGTAAAATTAATTAAAGAAATAATTGTGGTTAACTAAGTAATAATTTAACTACAGATCACATTTAATGACCTGAGAAATAAATTTAAGAAATCAATGAAAAATGTTA
>CBVK0103319151.1:0-33963 GCA_900067695.1 Picea abies
CAAGGACAAAAATGAGAAAGACTCTTAACTTCCTCCTTGAGACTAGGAATCTACTTGTAATAAAGTGAGGAAGAGTCCAAACCAACTCATGAAACCCTTAACTTCTTCCTTATGACTAGGAAACTAATTTCCTCTTAAAATTGGGAAACTAATTTGTGAGTTGGACTCTCACATAAAACTAATTTCCCATTTTTACAAATAATAAGTGACATTTCCACTCACTCCAAGTATTCCTCTCTTTTTTTTCCCTTGAAATTAAGAAACTAATTTGTGAGTTGGATTCTCACAACTAATTTCCCGTTTTTACAATTAAATGAATAATAAGTGAGATTTTCCAACTCACTTCAAGTATTAATCATTTATTACAATTAAATCATTCATGATTGATTAATTATTCTTTTCCACTTATCATTAATTATCATTTTAATGATCTTCTCCATGGTATGCAAAATAATAATTCCTTGTGTGGAGATCCTCCTAGATCACATGGAGGAGATATGAGTATATTACTATGAATCCATCATTTTTTCAAGTGTGGCCACTAAGAATATTGACTTGCTTGAGGATGATATCCTTGTTTTAGATTCATGGGGAAGTTTCAAGATCAAATTTATAAATATATTAAACACTCTCATAGGTCTAGGTTGCAAGCTTCCTAATTCAAATAATCTCATGAGGTATTCAAGATGAGAACAATATCATTAGTGGTTGACTGCACCAAGAATTACACATTTTCTCCTTAGAGATATATACAAAGAGAGTACTACTATTCTAACTAGGTATTATTTTTTCAAGTATTCTGTGTGTAATTTCCACATATACAATTTTTTATTTTATATGGTATTGTGCACTAAAATTAAAATTGTACTAATGGATGACTTGTATGTGCAAGTGTTTATATTCGTGCATGTCTTGTGTAAACATGCATGGGTGAGAATTGATGGTAGGGATAGCAATCTAGAATCACACGACATATTTGAGTACCATTTTTATGTTGGTGGTAATCATGAGCACAACATATTGTCTCTTCATAATCTCTTTGGTTTGATCTAGGAATAATTCAAAAAGAATGAGATAACATTTACAAAACAATATATTTGGTTTGATGGGTGCACAAGGAAATTCAAATTGACAAACTCTTTTGACTGGTTGAGTCAATTACATAAGGAGACATGAATTAGACATACTTGGAGCTTTTTTTAAGTGGGTCATGGAAAGGGTGAACATGATGATGTGAGTGCTTGTGTGAATGAGAAATTAGGAGGTACCAAATGAGTCATGATATAGTCCAACTCAAATTATCTACTAAAGTAGTTGAATTATGCAAATTACATTTAGGCCATGAAGGTCACAAACAAGAGGGTTGGTGTGTAGGTAGGAGACTACAATGTGAAAATTGAAGCTCAAATTTTCAACATACTCCAAAACACATGCTCAATAGAAAAATTATATTTGATATTTATGATCCAGCTTATTTAGAATGTTGAACTTAGCAATGTGAATATATCCATTCCTTGGTATCCCAAAACTATATCTAGTACAAGGATATAACACTTTTTTTGTAAAGGCATGGGTGACATCTTTGCCATTGAGATAAGAAAGTACACATTTTGGGGGGGATTTTGCATTGATGTAGAGAGATGTGCACTTGATCAATGTGAAAATTATGGATATGTGAAACAATGGAAATGTGTCCCTCTTAATCCAAAGGGGCCACATCCAATTTCAACATGGAAGGAGATGCACATTGAAGAGGCTGTGATTTGACTAGATCATGAATTAGTTTTTATGTTGTTAGGGAAGGTGTGTGACTTGATTAATGGAATCATTATATATTAATGGTGTTTTGTTTGGCCTCTTCAACTTAATATTCAATATTTCAAACTTGAGAAAACATATATTGATTAATATTTTGAATTTTGGTTGCAGGTAATGTATTTGTTGTCGTTGTTGGGAAAAGAAGAGAATGTGCCTATTATTTGATGTGATGCAAGAAAATAAAAACAAGTTGGTGCAACTGTATCAAAATAGAGAATGCACATACCCTTCAACTTAATATTCAATATTTCAAACTTGAGAAAACATATATTGATTAATATTTTGAATTTTGGTTGCAGGTAATGTATTTGTTGTCGTTGTTGGGAAATGAAGAGAATGTGCCTATTATTTGATGTGATGCAAGAAAATAAAAACAAGTTGGTGCAACTGTATCAAAATAGAGAATGCACATACCAGATTGGAAACATGGTTGTGATGGGTCACTTTTTTGAAAAAGTGAAAAAAAATGCATTGATTATATTCTCTACAAATATTTTAGGCAATAAAGAGAATGTGGCCTACTATTTGATGTGATGCACACAAATAAAAAGAAATTTGGAAAAACCGTGTCAATATGGAGATTACACATACTAGATTGGCAACATGGTTGTGATGGGTCACTTTTTTGAAAAAGTGAAAAAACGCACAGATCATGTTATCTATAGAGATTTTATGCTTGAATATATGCCTTTCCAAGATATTCATTTGATGATAGCATCTCGAATATAACTCATCGAAATCAAAGTGGAGAGAGGTGAATTGAGAAGATGGAAGATGGCCAAAGTTGACCATGAACATATTATGGAGACTTGCATTCCCATAACCCATTAGCCAAATGAGTAAACTATAGGTCATTTTTAAGGTTTATCTAGTTGGTGCACTAACTTATTTTGCAATGTGTGAATGTAATGTTTAATTGCATTATTTTACATGTTAATCATCTATCTGTTTGAAATATATTTTCTTGATTGGTTAGATTGTGTTTTTCTATTTGTGTTTTATGTATATTTATATAATTAAAAAGCATTTAGATTATTTTTGTGTTTGTTTTTAAAATATATTAAATATAATTGAAATCACATCATAATGGTGTAGTGAAAGTGCAATGGGTTCATAACCCATAATCCCAAGTTCAAATCCTAAATCTAAACATGTATCAAGTGCATTAGATCTACTCATTCTTATTAAATGGACATTGATGCAAATATTCATTTACATGTGTGCCTTAAATCTAGTATGTCCCTCAATTAACTCTTTAACAACTCTACAATCATATATCAATATGGATTTTCTAAACCATTCCTCTAGGCTAGCATCCTATTTATTCCCAACCAATATAACTTTTGATCTCCCTCATTGACTCTTCACTTCCCTCCCTAGGCATGACCATTGTAATAGTCTGTAATGTGTCACCTTCTTGGGTTGTGCACCATAATGGTGATAATGGTCTTCATCTCCTTATGCCTAACACTTCACCTTCCATGCAAATTGCATCAACTTCCCTAATGCAACACTCTTTGTGTAATCTCTCTACACTTATTTTCCTAACGCTTCACCTTCCATGCAAATTGCATTAACTTCCCTAATGCAACACTCTTAGTGTAATATCGCTACACTTGTATGCCTCTTGTGCATTACTCTATTATGTGCTCCTCTTTAAGGTGCATATACCATATGTTCTTAACCTCTTATACACTTGAACTCTCTATATGTATAAATTTTCATCCAACTTCTCTTTCAACTCTTTCTCAACATGCACACTCCCTATCTCTTATATGTCACACTTGTCATGCACACAGTTTACTATCATGTTCATGAACCATACCTAGTGTACTTAAATTATTTTACACTCTCCTCTAGGGTGTGCATTCCTTTCACATGTTTCCTTTTGAAAGTGATATCAACTTTATGTGGGCATCCCTTTATGTTGTGATTTATTGCATATTTAGTCCTTTTATAGATGCTTCTACATCAAGTAACAGTCATCTTAGATCCCAATATATGGATATGATTGACAAGGATTTTACTATATCAACTAACACATGGATACTATTATACAATTTTCTTAATAAAAAACATAGAAACATACTTATGTGTGTCCCTTATATGGTTTTGAAATATATGATATAAAGAAAATAATATTTTTCTTGTCGTTATTGCCAAAGTGTTGTATAGCCACCACAAACTTATGTGTGAATATTCGTTGATAAACATTTTTTTACTAGATTTAATTCTCTTTGTTTGATTAACAATAAAAAAAAAAATGGAATAATTCTCTTTTCCTTCATTATTTTGGATTGGAAAAAATTGTTTCATCTAAATAGGCCTCATTTATATGTCAAAATTTTGAGTGAGAGGACCTTACTTCCATATCTTCCAAAATTTTGTTCCCACATTGAGAAAAATGAGATCATTCAAACTCTCGATCACACTAAAGTATCATGATTAGTTATTCCCTTCGAATTCAACAAATTCTCTTCCCCTCTCTCTAATGTATAAAAGTTATTGTTATTGCTCTATCTTTTTCTTCATTGCTTTTGTTGTTCAAGTTTGAGAGAATATTCTTCATAATCAAACTAGACTCGCTACAAGTGTTTTATAGCTTCTCTAAACTCTTCTTAGGTGCTTGATATTCTTGGGCTTCAACTTCTTATTCTAAATATTGACCGAATAACTTGAAGATGGTTAAGGGTGGAATCCATCATTTTCTCCATCTTTGACGATGTGGGTGGATGCATTAAGGGCATGCTTGTTTGTTAAAACAATATCCATATAAATAAATTCTTTGAACTAACTATTATAGCTTTAAATATATGTAGCTAAACATTGTCATCACTTTCATAATATTGGTTTTGTGATTGGTAAAATAGTCACTAATTGTACCTTTAATTATATTTAGTCAATGGTTGTTATTAATTAGTTTGGTTTTGTGATTGGTAAAATAGTCACTAATTATACCTTTAATTATATTTAGTCAATGGTTGTTCTTAATTAGTTTTTTAGATTGGGAAAAGGCTTGGCATGGATGGTAATCAATGACAACTACATCATTAGAAAAACACACAAAATATATTTTAAGGAAAATCCAAATATAAGATAATGCTCAATATTTGTTTAACTTTATTTATTGTTTATTTAAACAATGTCACTTAGTGGTATATCTTCAAGACTAGTCAAATTTCTATTTTTTGAAAATAAAATTGCAATGTTTACAAGATATGATACTCATCAATATTTTAAAATTAAAATATCTCATTATTTTAAATAAAATTACAATTTGGACAAGTCATTGGTACATAAATTCTCTCACTATATACATTTCATAATATCTGGATTACTTTACTAAATACATACATAATTACATGATCAAAAGCGTAAATATATTATAACAAGAAAGAAGTGTCTTGAATGTGCATTTGACATTTTCAAGATCCTAAAAAAAAATTATAAAATGCCACCTTGCACCTATTACACATTTGGTTTTATTAGTTTTAATTTATAATTATAATTAATTTAAAGCTCATTAAATTAGATTGAATTAAAATTTCATTTAATTTTAGATTAGCATGTTTATCTCATTGAATTTGGATTTACATTAATTATTTACAAATTAATTTACAAGTATTATTAAATTAAATTGTTTTTTTTTCAATAAAAACTAATCAAGTATAATTATGTAAAATCTTATTAAATGAATATTTAGAAATTTTTGTATATGTTTCACTTGAATGTATTTTACAAGGGTTTTACCTTGTTGACCAATATCTTATAACGTCCATTCATAAAAAAGATTTTTTAATTGTGAAAAATAAGGTCAATATATTGTAGGTATTAGGGAGGGATGTAGAGTCTCAAGAGGTTTATAGGTATTGGGGGATATAAAAAGGGGTATCTGGTTAAAATAGGGGTTTCTTTTATTGAAAATATGTATTGGGAGGGGAGTTAAACAAAAGGATTTTGGAAGGTATTTATCATATCTAGTGAAATTAGGGGTATTATTTAATATCCCATTAATGCAGGCGCTATGTCACAAGTTCAATGAGTGAAGACCCTATGATGTATTCGCTCATGAAGTTATATACACACAATGTATACCATATGTCTTATATTTTTTCAATTACATTGAATACAACTATGGCCTTGGGGTTCATATGCTAAATTGTTACCGTTAAGGATGTAACCATTGAATACAACAAAATTGTATGCTCTACTTCTCATTAATAACTTTTTCATTTAATTCTATTTCCATCTTTTTAGTATTGTTTCATCTTTAATTTTTGTGCATGTTGTTCAAATTTTTGACTTAAAAACTTACATTAAAATTATCTTTTTAACTTGGGGATTATAGAAATGTGTTGTAACTTTTTTTTATGTACATTTTTTTATTGATATCAATTATGTAATAAGAAATTTTATCACAATTTAGAATAGATATTATTTGTTGATGATCATAAGTTTCTAAGAATTTACAATTTTTGGAAAATATCAGTGGAGAAATATAAAGTTGCACCCTTACTTTTACAACAAGTAGTTGTTGAATCTCCCTTTACATAGTGGGGACTAGATTTTGATGGAGATATACATGAACATATCTCTTAAACTTTTTATAAATTTAATCTATAAACAATCAAATCAAACTCTATTCTATAAAATTTGTATTGCTCCAAATTATAAAAAAAATACATGATTTTCATTATAGTTTTGAACAATTACACAATGATACTTCCTAATTTTAACATGCCATGCTTTCATTTCTTGGATTTTGAAAATTACAAAAAATATATATTTGTGAAGTGTGGTGATTACATATTTTCTAAACTTTTGTTGCACTTGATTTTGAATTGTTCTTAAACTCCACAAAATAATTTGTTGACATTTTAAATTGTAGAAAATCAACATTATGTAGACACTTTTTTCAAATAATCTAAGATTTATAAGAAAAGATAGATAAGTTTAAGTTCAATGTACAATGAGAGAATTATGGTTTTTACAATAATTTTATATAACATATTAAATGTAGAATGAGAGAATTATGTTTTTGACATTAATTTAATATAGCACATTAAATATCCATGATGCATTCACTCAATACTCATCATAAAGTCCAAAATATAATTATAAATCTCATACAGATATAAAAAAGCATAAATCCATATATATAACAATCATATTTAGAATAAATCAAAGCATTAAGCTAAAATAATGACACAAGCATTAGGCTATAACAAAAAACCGCAACTCTAAATCATGTAGCACCACTAGCCTCGTGACCATTGTCACTTTCATTGTCCTCTACACCAAGCCCCCGATCACCCCTATAACCATTGGCACCATCACCTACATGAGGAAAGAAGGAAAATGCCCAAATGAAACATCAAGTGAAGAATAAGCAAAATGGCAAGGGGAAGAATAGCGTGGAAAATAAGGCGAAGGGAATGCAAACACAAGGGAGTACTTGATAAAAAGACAAAAAAAATGTCAAATAAGGAGAGGTTTTGATCACAAATTTACATTTTTTAGCAATTTTCAAGCCCATATTAGCAAGCCTACCCTTGCACAAGGAAGAAATGAAGAGACCAAACATGTTTTTGGTTTCCCGATATCCTTGACATCAGTAGCATGGAGAATAAAAACCACCTTCCTTCCATATACCAAAAAATCGAGGTTGCCAAGATAAGTCACAAGGAAAAACGACAAAGGCCCAAATGAAACCCCCAGACAAGTCACGGATTCATCTCTATAGGGGTTAAGAATCATATGTGTCAGGGGATAGGGGTTATATGCGTTAAGGGAATCTATGAAGTAGGGATTTTGGGTTATAAGGAATAAATATTATAAGACTTATGATTTAAAGGGTTACTAGAGAGGGGTTATAGTTGTTAGGAATTATGTTTGCCTATGCAAGTGGCATTTTGTGCATATATAGGTAGTAATCAAGATGGGTCAACAAGTGAGCATTAGCCTTCGGTCATTTGTAAGGCAGTTGACTATCAATTTTCCACCATTCACACTCAATAATTGATGGGAGGTAGTTTTGGCCATGTGAGTTGTTTAGTGTGTCAATGCCAAAATCACTTGTACGATCAATGTCTCGGTTAGTGTGTCTCAATTAGTGCATTTCGATTAGTGTTGTTTCAATGGATACATAATTTATAGTTTTGATTACTTTTCCTAGGCAAGTGTCATTCTATGTGAACGGTGGTGATAAATAAGTTGATTGTTGGGTTTGTGTTATGACCGAAAGGGGAAATATATAGGGTTAAATGTATATGATATGAATCCAAGGGGGGCATATATGGGGTTAAATATACATATAATGTGTAAATATATATGTAATAGGGTTGGCCTAATAGTAAAGGGGTCTCATGTGCATGTGTGAATAGGTGTATATAGAGATCATGTATTCATTATTGTGGAGATGTGAATGGTGATGTATGAATGTAATTGATTATTTGGAGGAGGTTATCCTATTATTTAAGGAGTTATTGTGTAACTTATCTATCTTGGAGTTGTGTTGCATGCTCACATTTTGTACATGGTGTGTACTTATGTTCCGTTATGATATTTTTAAGCATTATGATCATTACATAACAAGAGTACACAGCATGTACAGAATGTGAGCATGAATCACAACTCCAAGATAGATAAGTTACACAATAACTCCTTAAAGAATAAGAGAACCTCCTCCACATAACCAAATACATTTGTACATCACAATTCACATCTCTACAATAATGTTGCACATGAGGCCCCTTTACTATTAGGCCAACCCTATTACATATATATTAACACATTACATATACATTTAGCCCCATATATTCCCCCCTTGGGGTCATATGATATACATTTAACCCTATATGTTTTTCCTTTGTGTCATAACAGTTTGTGCATTTAACTGATGATCATTAGTAGGGTTGCCTACTTTCAAGCTTTCATTCTATCTTTGCTCAATAACATGTGAATTGTACTATTTGTCCAAGCTAGTTTTCAACAATCAATTGGTCAATAATTTTCACTCCTTTGTGGATTACCAAAGGATTGAAAAAAAATCCAACAACATTTCTACTTGCTAGTGCATAATTGGAAAAAAAAACAATAGTGTTTATGTTGTCGATTGATTCTTTGCAGCTAAACAAACTTAAAACAAAAAAGATAACATTTATATTGTCAATTTTATATTCAACCATGTGTGAATGGATTTTTTTTAATCCTTCATGCATTATGGAGGATTGAAAAAAAATTGATAGCAATTATGCTTGTCGATACATAGTTAGAAATAAAATCGATAGCATAAATGTTGTTGGTTGATACAATTTAAACAAAAATTTATAATTTTGGTAGAATAATTAATGTTAGTCGATCAATTTTTTTTTAATTTGCAATTCTGGTAACATAACTACTACATTTGATAAAATTTGAATAAAATAATTAAAATTTAATTGTATAAGTTTTATAATTTATTTTTCAAAAATCATTAAAAAAAAAGCATGTACGTATTGGGTTACTTGCCATGATGTAGGTGTGGTTTTCAGAGGAGAGGTGGGATTGAGGTATTATGTGGATCAAGTATTTATGTGTCTTAGTCATGGTGAAAGAAAAAAAATTGATTCACGACAAGTTTTTTTCTTTTTATAAAAATAACATGGACCTCAATCATGGTATATAGCTCGAACGATATTCTAACACTCAATAGAGGTATATAACTCGAATTAGGTTCTAACCCTCGATCAAGGTATCAACCTTGATTGAGGATTTAGTTAACCCTTGTCAACACCTTGACCGAGGCCTTTTTGATTCCATAAAAAAATCCTCAATCAAGGAATTTTTAGGCGCTTAATCAAGGTTATTGTTGTTCCCAAACAACCCCCCTAGGTTTTGAGAAAAACTTGGGGCCCTAACTTAAGTTTTTCATTGGTTTGGGTATGCTTCCTTCTTTTGGAAAATACATTAACATTGGTTCATGATTTCCTTGTTTCACTGATTCATTCTTTTAGATGGTTAAGTTAGTTGGGCCTTCATGTTTTACTTGTTTGGTTTTGACTTAGTTTTTTCTTCCTTGAGCTTTATTCCTCATCAAATTTTGGTTTTCTTCCTTCCTTAATCTTCTTTGGTCCTTGATTTCTAAATCATCTCCGACTTCAAAATTGGTTTTGATTTCCAAATAGAACCCTCCTTTCACCAAATTTAGTGTTTATGGGCCCCAATTTTGGGATCGGCCCCAATATCCAAATCAGGCCCTCCTTAGTCTCTATGAACTATTCACATTTTTCTCCTTGATTGAGATCTTTTCTAACTTTGGTTTGAATGTCTCTTCCTTCCTTTCGAACTTCTTTTCTCCCTTTCAAAATTTATCTTTCTCTTTTCTAATTCGACAATGTCAAAAAAAATTCAAAATCCCACTTAATGGGCCTCATTTTCACTTGTTCATTATTTCCTTGCCTCGATTTGTAAATTGGCCTCGATCTCCAAATTGAACACTCTCGTCACCATTCGAACTATAATAACCTTAAACCTTATTCGATATACTTTTGTTTCACTTATCTTCTTTTTGAAATGTCCTTCAAATGCCATACTTGCTTGATCAAATCCAACCTCAAAATTAAGCCCTCTAATCCCTAAAGTTCTTTCACATTGAACTAATTCAAATATAGACACCAACTCTAAAATCGATCCTTCCCTTTACGGATGATAGTGAGACAAGGTCCCAATTTCTAAATCATCCCTAATTTTTAAATTGACCTCCTTTCCCGCAACTCTTTGTTCGCATGTGTGAAACTTTTTTGAACTTATCATCACAACCCTCAAACTTTGATTCCACTTTCGAACTCTTCACATGCGTGAAACCTTTTAAAAGTTCGATTTTAATTGGGCTCGACATAAACAAACCCTCCTCACGAAAACATTATTAATAAAACGCTCAAACCACCATCTTTTTATCAAATTTTATTAATAAAATTATTTTCAAAATATGAATCAAAGTTTGCACGTATCATGGTTCAATGAGTGAATATTGTGAGCTGGCAATTTATTCCTTTTAGTAAAGCTCAAAGCGCAAACCAGTAAAAAATGTTTAAGTTAGAACATGTAGGGGAATAATTTTAATATCAATCATCTTGCATGTAAGTCATATTTCCCAAGTTCGAACCTACATAATTTGCATTCAAAAACTGAGCAATACATCCTATTACTATAGAATGCATCTCAAATCGAGGTTCATAATGTTGAAATCCTTGAAAGTTAATCTAATTCGAATGGTTAAAAGGAGTCTCTCGGTTTCAATTAATTTGATTTGAAAACGTTAACCCGGTATGCTCTATTTTTTTTTGGTTTTGCTAACATTTTGCAAGAATTTCTACACAACCTCCAAGGGATTCAGAAAGAGGAAGAGAGGTCCTCCATAAAGGCCTGTTGCAAGTCAATCTTAAGAGATCATTTAAATACTCAAAGACACTC
The DNA here is from genome assembly GCA_900067695.1 of Picea abies. Lineage (NCBI taxonomy): Eukaryota > Viridiplantae > Streptophyta > Pinopsida > Pinales > Pinaceae > Picea > Picea abies. Next base: position 11,272 of record CBVK0103319151.1, read on the forward strand.
ATGAAACAATACCAATTGGTGAAGAGACAATTAGAGTAGCAATAGAAGAAGAAAAAGCAAGAAAGAAGATCTAGAAAGTTGTTGAAGCTAAAAGGAAGAGGGTTGATTTCGAAGCAGAATAGGTTCTAAGAGAAGAAGAATGACCAATTGAATATTATAAATATAGTAGTTATCAAATTCATGAGTTCATCAAATGTGTCTTTAAAGTACAAAATGAATTGAACACAGTGCACAGAGGATTCTAAAACAAAGTGCAACATCTACAAACACTAGGGTGGGATAGAAAAATTCATGAAACATGTCCAAGCATGGGAACTAGAGTACCAACAAGATGAATTGCAGTTCAACAGAGTGAAATATTGGTAGGTTGCACTTGAATAAATTCTTCTAGGAGTTCCTACTATTACTGCACAAGCCCTACAAGAAATGGAGTCTGATCTAAAACAATGGAAGAATAAATATTATGATGTTGTCCAAGGAATTACATGTGAGGTCAATGGCTATGATAGGATATGGAGGCTCATAGAGAAAATGGTAGACTATTTTCACTTCCCTTCTTTTGGACCCCAAGAATAATTTATTTCCACAAGCACAAGTGTCCAAATATTTGGAAAGCTTTATTGGCCCCAATAGGAAGGATAGAAAAGCTCTCCCTGAAATTAACGAAGCAACCATCAATAGGCTTATTGAAGATCCTACTAGGAACATAACACTAATTAAGACTATTTTTCCTAAAATGGAGAAATATGAGAAAATGATACATCAAATCATCACTGTTAAAATTTTGCTTAAGCAGTTAAATGTATTCAGTATTCTTTAACTTTTAACAATTAGAACAATAATTGCATGCATAAGGATCATTGAAAGAAATACATCCACAGTATACACAAGATTTATCCTGGGAAACCCTCTTGGGGGAGAAAACCCAGCAAAGCTTCTTCAATACAGATTCGTCAACAAGTACATTGTCTCTCTCAAGAGATATCTCACCAAACAGAATATAATCATAAGATAGACCAAAAACCCTAACCAGAATAGGGTAGTACACCACTAGACCAAGATACGCCTCCAAGATATAACCAAACCCCTTCACCAAAACACCCTTACTATGTAGCTATGTCTCCTCCTCAGACTTGTGCATTGTTTCCTTGAGAGAGAACTTGTGTTGTGTGTGTCCTCCAAATGAGGCACCTAGCCTCTTATAAATACAAGTTGAGTCACCCTTTAATTAGGTCAGGGCTGACTTGTACACTTTACACTTTCTAATTTACATTTGACTTTTACAAAGGCACAATAGGGTCGACTTTACAAATGCAACATAATATTATTCTTTAGGGTTTTGACTTGGTCTAATACAATATAGATACGATAAGAATATCTTCTGAAGCTACTCAAAATTCAACACTCCCTCTTAGAAAGGAAGGTATTCTTCTGACACGATCGTCACAACTACTTTTGCACTTTTGTACACTTGACCATTGACTTGTTGAATTTCCGTGAATCTATATTGAAGAACTTTTGTAAACATGTCATGCATCCAGGGTCTCGTCATCCTTATGGGATTTATGTCATCACGGGGCTTTAACTTGCCAGCTCACACAAAATCTAGCATCTACTTCATAAATGAACTAGTAACTCGCCAACTCACACAGAATCTAGCATCTACTTCATAACAAACTAATAACTCACCAGCTCACATAGAATCTGGCATCTAGTTCATAAAGAACTAGTAACCTCTGGTTGGCACATTAGGCAACCAGTCCAAAATGACTAGGCATCTAATCACAAGGATTAGGCGATGTAGTGTGCACACACTACCCATCTAGCCCAAGGCTAGGAAACACCTCCAACCACATAGGTTGGCCCTCTAGATTGAAAAGATGGGAAACTCTCCATCCTCGAAGGCTTGACATCTGCTAACCTTGTGCGAGGTCATGTTGATTGGTGCCACAATCAGTAACGTTCCCATGAATGACTACCTATTGTTATTGCCACACGTTGATGTTGTTTCCCTAGAATCGCATATGTAACTCATCACTCCCTCTTAATAGGGAAGTCCTTCTGGACCACACGAAGCTTGTCTATGAAGTACACAAACTTCATTCTCGACAAATGCTTGGTCAACACATATGTTATCTTCTCATATGTAGCGACATATTGGAGCTTCACTACTCCCTTCTACACCATATCTCTGATATAATGGTACTTGATCTCGATATGCTTGGACTTGTCATGAAACACTAGGTTCTTTGACAAATTCACACAACTCTGGTTGTCAGACTAGATACAAGTCGCCTCTAACTTAAGATCAAACAGTCTTGCAAGTAGCTTCTGAAGCCACACTGCTTCGTTGTAAGTTGAACATGTTTCTATATACTCTACCTCAGCCATATTGAGTGCCACACTCGTCTTCTTCCTACTAAACCATGATATCATAGTTGATCCCAAACTGAAGAATCATCCAAATGTACTCTTCTGATATGCAACACTATCGGCCCAATCTGAATCAGTAAATCCTTGCAGGATTATCTCACGATATGAAACATATCTGAGTCCATAGTCAATTGTACCCTTTAGGTACCTCATCACATGTTTTGTTGCAATCAAGTGAACACGTCTCGACTCAACCATATATTGATTCAATGTGTTCACCGCAAAAGATATATCTGGCCTTTTTTCGTTAAGTACATCAACGAACCAATCATCTGTCTATACATGGTGGAATCCACTATCTCTGAAGATGTATCACTCAATAACTTCATGTTTGTCACCATCAGTGTAGGCATGGATTTACAATCCATCATTTTGAATCACTTCAGAATCTCTACAACATATTTTCATTGGTTAAGGAAAATCTCACTCAGTTTATGCCATACCTCTAGACCTAAGAAATAATGGATCATACCCATGTCTTTCATCTCTAATTTTGTAGCAAGCCTCCTCTTACTCCCAGTGATGAGATTCTCGTCTCCTGTTAGAAACAGGTCATCCACATATAATAGTAATAGCATTGGTCCACCATCCACAACCTTGTAGTAAAGGATGGAATCTTCTTTAGTCTTGTCAATCCCAAGCTCATCAGCAAACTGTCAATTCTATCCTACCATGCCCTAGGTGCTTGCTTTAATCCATACAAGGATTTCTTCAATCTGCACACATGTGTCTGACTGTCATGTGTCTCGAAACCTTGTGGTTTCTCCACATATAGTTCCTCTTCTATTACAATGTTTAGAAAAGTTGTCTTCACGTCCATCTGGTGTACCTTCCACATCATTACTGCAACTATCACAAGTATATCTCTAATTGAAGTGTATCTCACCACAGGAGAAAATGTCTCCTCATAATATATTCCTTCTTTCTAGGAGAAACCACGTGCCACGATTCTTGCCTTGTACTTCTCGACACTGCCATATGTTGAATGCTATGTCTTGTAAATCCACTTGGAACTTACCATTTTCTTCTCTTTTGGTCTCGAAACCACATCCCAAACCATTCTTTGCAATGGACTGGTACTCTTCAATCATGGCATCCTTCCATTCTTTCTTCTCTGCAGTCTCTTCATAACTAGTAGGCTCGGCATCAATAATGTCACTTAGCAATTACATGTAACTAGAGTATGGTCATGGTCTCTTGCTTTCTCTGAAGGATCCATCTGGAGCACCATAATTCTCTGCATCCTGAATAATTTCTCGATCCCAAGTTGGTCTTCTTTTCCTAGTACTCATCTCTTGGGATGAATCTGCAAGTCTCTGTAGTTCTTCCATATCATGATTTTCTAGTACAACATCATTGCCTGCATATGTATCTACAACTCTAGGAGATTCAGGTTCCTCATCATGGACCTCATCTGAATGATTTTGTCACGATCTATTGAAAGTTGTACCCTCATCGAAGGTGACATCTCTACTAGTCTCAATCTGTTGGTGACTAGGGATGTAGACTTTGCATGCCTTCGATGCCTCACTATATCCAACAAATATACATGCCTTTCCTTAAGGTTCCAACTTCGATCTCTTTTCCTTGGGAACATGCACATATATGTGACAGCCAAATATCCTTAGGTGGTTGACCTCTGGATTTTCACCTGTAAACATTTCTTCGAGTGTCTTTTTCCCAAGTACACATTGGGGACTTTTGTTCTGCACATATATAACGTGTTATTGCTCAATTTGTACATTAATAGAAGGGAAAAGGAAAATGAAGACAAATTGATGTAACGAGAGACTTCATATCACTGTCACCCCAATAGGATGTCTCTTTTTGTTTAGGGTGGTAGTCCAAGGGGAGACGTCCTCGGTGACCTGAGGTTTTGAGAAGGCAAAGGATAAAGGCCAAGTAAAAGGTTCCCTCTCACAAGTCACCACCGATCAGAAATTTCGGTTAAACAACCAATAAAGAAATAAATAACCAGAAGTGCACCTACCCGGAACAAAGCAACATAAAACTATATTTGCAAGAGCACTTGCTGGTCAGCACTTCATATAATCAGAGACTTTCTCAATAAAAGAAATTGACTAATATATTAATGAAGTAAACAATATGTATAGCAGCAATAATCACAAGACAATACTTCACAACTAATGCTTTAGAGAAACTTCAAAATGAGCAAGAATGCTTAATCATCAATATCATAACACCAACATTCATCGGAAGCAAATAAGTCTATGCATTAGTCAATATTATCAATTGCTTAGAGAAGCTTTAAATTCTGCAAAATATGGTTGTAACTTCATTGAATAGTAGCAACAACAAGGTTAGTAGATCAATATAATCTAGGGTTAGAAGGTGTTAGTAGTTTGCTCAAAGATTTGGATGTTTGAAGTTTGTGATCAAAACACTCAAGGGATAGATCTTAGACCAGTGCATTCATAGGGAAAATGGAGTCAACAAGTGGCTGCAAGAATTGAAGGAGCAATATGATAGTAGTTGAGCCAAAGACAAGAGGAATTCGATGGATGAAGTGTTGGTAAGCCAAGGCTTTAACCACCAAACCCTAGGGGAAAACGGCTACTAAGGTGTAGGTAACCATAGGACTTAGTAGGTTTTCCTCCTTTAACTCAATGATAAAAGTAAAATCAGCTAGGATGAAGAACAAGTGCTAGCGTGTTGCAATCGCAAGGCCCTAGCAATGGATTCATAAGAAAACGGCTCCTTGGCACAATCTAGTAGGTAGATAGCAAATTAGAACAAGGACAATAACATGTGCTTGATCCCTAGGGTTTGAGCTAGCAATTTCATAAATGAACAAAATGCAAAGTAAAACACCATAACCATTCAAGTAAGAGAAGAATTGCATAATTTTACTCACATTCACAAAGCATCATCAAGCAAATCCCTAGTTGTAGACTTTCCACCAAGAAAAATGCCAATTTCACCAAAAGTAGCCTTCCTTCAACAAGTGCGCACTAGAATTTCAGTCCAAAACCCTAATGAGGGCCACAAATTTCAAACCTCACATAAGTGTGAGTGAAAAATGATGAGAAAATGAGAGTTTTATCTCTCTACTTATACCATACCAATGACCTTTAATTTTACTTTAGGTCAAAAAAGGCCGACATGGCCAAATTTACATCAAAAATATTGTTTTACATTAAGTGTCACAATTAAACCCTAAATCAAACATAAATGATGACATCATGCCCTTTTAGGGTGGCGTTAGGCCCTTTTAGGGAAACGTTGGCCTCCTAGGGAAAAACGTTAGGCCTTCTTGGGCCTCAAAAAACTGCCACATGTGCCACTAGGCACACAACTGCCTCCCAAAACCTCCATAAGAACTGGATTATGTCATGGGTGTCTTAGGTGATGTCATGGGCCTTCCAAGGCCTACGTCTTGGTGGAAATGGCACAACCCCCCTGGGTATGGGTCTTCCAAGCTGCCTCTGGTTGAACGTCCTCCTTTTCTCCACTGCAATCCTCTAATCTATCATTGTCCCCTATTGGGGTCTCAACATCCATCTGGTGGGATTTTAGCCCCATGTAGGTATGAACTAATCATCTCCCCATGTGTACCTGTCCATAAGAGTACATGTCCATCGGGTATGGTCTCGAAACATCAACAAATATGCCCTCCATGGGCTCATAAGTCACAGGGATCATAGCAATGTCAATCACATCTAATCATCAAGTTATTAAACATGTGCATAAAACCCTTTTTACCCATACAAGGTCTCAAAGACATTATACTAATCTACAAGCCAAGTTTGGAGGAAACACTAGGACGTCCTATTGGGCTAATGCTCACTAGATGTGGGATGTTTCTGGGAGAAATCAAGTCTAATCTATGTGAGTGGATGAGGTGGTAAGGGATGTTTGGGAAAGGGGTGCAGTGATAGCAGGGAAATGTATGGCTTACCTGTGGGTGCCTTTGTAGAGGGCGAGTTGCACCTGTCATGGATGCAAATGTTTCCAAGCCCATTCATGCCTTTTGTTTTTATTTTTATTTCTTTTTCTTTCTAGAAGCTAGTTAGGGGACACTACCCTGGTGTGGTCACCAGTGGTGGCAATGTTACCCACAAGCATTTCATGGAAATGAGAAGGTTGGCTTGTGATGAGACCCCCTTTCTCTTGGCTATGCCACCAAGAGCCACTACCCTGGCATGGTGACCAGCTGTTGATAGTATCATATCGCTACATGCCCATGGACCTAATAGGTTGGCTCGTGATGATACCCCCTATCCTCTAACTAAGTCTTGTTTTATTTTTTTTGTAGGTCCCTCTCTTTCTTGCTAAGAATCTTTTTACTGCTTTCTTGGGGATCCATGGGTGAAGCATCTCAAGGTTTCATTCTTTGGCTTCTATCTTTTGCCAACTACTTTTACCTTCTGGGCCTTTAGCCTCTTCTTCCCAATGGTAAGGTACAACCCTTAAATATTTGGCCAACCCAATGCCTGGACCAGTGTAATGGGATGGATGAGCAGGAAAAATATGGAAGGTGGTAAGTATAGTGGGAGCAGATGGTGGTTCTCATGAATCCCCCCAGTGGCTCAAAACTTATGGGTACCAGCTTACTAGGGCATCCTGTTATTTCCCCCAGATATGGTCAAGTGGAGAGGTATAAGATCCAATCACCGGTTAGAAGAAAAAAAAATTGAATGCACATGTTCAAAGGTTTTGAGGATGAGAGTGACACATACCATGATACCTGAACTCATTACCTCATCGAGAAAGATCCATCTCTGCTACAGGACCAGGCCAAGGTGACAGATGATGTTGTTGTTGACAAAGTGGAGGCGCTGAAGAATGAGAAGATGGGCCCTCCAAGGCCATACTCAAGTCGTTATGGCTCTCAGTACTCCATGTCTAGGACCTATGGGCCTCGAGACATAATCTCCTTAGGTATCCCTAAACTAGGGGATACCACAACGATTATGGTTTCTTTTTCCCATAGATGCATTGGTAAGTCTTGATCATGAATCATGGCCTTCACTGCTTCCATGATGGTTCGGTTCTTTCTTTATTCCACACCATTCTGTTAAGGATTGTAGGGAGTAGAGACCTCCCTCTTAATACCAACTTCCTTGTAGAATTCCTTGAATTCATCAGATGTGAATTCTCCTCGATTATCTGATCTCAAAATATTTATCTTCTTTTCTGAAAGGTTTTCAACAAGTGCTTTGAATTCTTTGAACTCGTTAAATACTTCACTTTTATCTTTCAAAAATTAAATCCAAGTTTTACGTGAGAAATCATCAATAAATGAAGCATAATATACATACCCACTAAGTGAAGTGGTTGACATTGGTCCACGCACGTCTGAATGTACGATGTCCAAGGCTCCTTTGGATTTTCTATCATTGCTTGGAAATGATTTATTTGCATACTTGCCTTGTGTGCATCCCTTGTGTTGACGATGGAAAACGTGAACATAGTTCCACCCACAAAGTGTTTCTAAAGCTATTATTATAAAACTAAATAATACTAGTAGGTGGGACCCCCTTGAATTATTTAAGAATAGTTATGTTCATTTTGATGTTATGATGACGTGCTATAGAAGTTTACATAGTTTATGTTAATATGGTTGTCATCCATACGAGTTAAGTTGTGAGATGTTGTCCCTTCATGATACTACAGCCTACTATTCATATACGGTATTTGTTCTCTCGCACCTGCACAACAACCTGATTAGTAAAGTCACCTGAAGGGCAGTTTTAAGAAGGCAAAGTATTACAACGAGTACAAAGGAACCTAGTCTAAAATACTACATGCACAAAATATTGTTAAGCCTTAGCCAACAAGGAAATGGCTATAAAAAAAATTGTTAAATTACATTTTTTATATATGCATATGGTGGAAATTTTAGTGGCGCATTTTGGCAAGGAGATAATGCATTGGTTGATGCAATCGGTGGTTGATATGCTTATGTTATAAACCTTGGTGGCTCATGGAAGTAATGGATTTGCAATTTTTATGGTAATTATGCTATTGGTGATGATTCTTTGTATAGTGGTCAAGCGATTTATTTGAGTTATGACATGGGTGGCGCATTTGGCAAGGTAATGATGCAAATGGTTGAATTGTGGGTTTGGATTATGTTATAGTTTAAATGGTTGATTTTCTCGATGCATTAGTTGATTAATGGTGTTAATGAGGGCTCGTTGGCATGTACTATGGAGTAAATGTGATATGGGTGGAGGCGACGTACATTTACAGCATGTCACCTTTACCCTTCCCATTGGCCGCCACCCTAGTCGGACTATTGTTTGATCTGGCTGTTGTGATTGTGCTTCGGATTTTTGGCAGGGTGAAATTGCTCGGCCACCTCTCGTCTTAAAGTTTCAATTAACGGGTATGTCTCTTTTGGTCATTCTTGACTTCACTCTGGTTATGAAATATTTTTGGCTCAGTTGTGTGGGTTTGTGTTTGTCCTGAGTACTGCAATTGTGTGGAATTTTGGGTTTAAAATGAAAAATGGATGGTTCTGCTTATAATTGTTCTGAGTTCATCGGATTTGGTGGTCTTCCTAGGTGGTAGTTTTGGTTACCACTGCGTTTGGTTAAAGGGTTCTTAAATCATGACTGGATGGTTGTCTTCACGATTCTTGGGTTTAATTAGAGCCTTGTTTTCCTGTTCAGCCCTGTCAAGGAACTACCTCTCGTTCACAAGCGTCATATCCCTCCCTGTGCGTACGCCTGTAGGTTCAAATTTTCACTATAGTTGGTGGCCTTCCTTCTGTGATGGCTACTCTGCAAACCCTTAACCCTCCACACTGGAGTTGCATAGGGAGTTTGTCAAGCCTGTTAAGTTGTTCCCGATTGTTGTGGTCTATGACTTCGAACGCGAGCTCACCTGTTGGTCGTATGGCGGTTGTGTGGTTTTGGTTTTTCATCATTTCCTCTATGATAAAGTATGAACCTCACATTGCTAGTTTGTGTTTCTAAATCTCGCAAGTCACCCGCAAGTTATCAAGGAAACTCATTTGTTTTTAAATGGAAAGGCCTTTGCCATGTCGATTAGATACGTGTTTATGTACAGAAACCACGACTTGTGCGATTGATTGATTTTTACCACAATGGTGAATGGTTGGTTGATGTACAGTCACTAGTTGGCACTTGTGGTGATTTGGTTGATGGTTGACATGGGTCACGAATGCTTAGGGTTGCTCACGCAGGTCATGTTCTGTGTGTGGTGTTTTGCAAATGAAACATGGGGCATGACAACTATGTTCTCTCTGGGGCCGAATGATAATCAAACTGGGTAGCTATCGAAGACATATCCACGACATCCTTCATTGGTTGAATAGACCAAGTATGCATAGCTTGGTTAAATCACAATGTGACTTAAACGAACTAACCATTTAGTAATATACACAGTCTTTGCACGATATGTTGAGTTATTGACATGACTGGTGTTTATTGTGATAAGTCAAACTGTTGTATCGTGGTGTTTGGTTGGTTGTGCTCTATTTGTAGTATGGATAGTTGGTTCTTATTCTCAGTGATACCCTCAGAGTTCTTTTTTTTAAGCATATTGTTTATTGAAATCAACCGTTGTTGATGACAGTCGTGTTGGGTATTTGGTTGGGATTTTAAGGCACATTGAAATGTCATGTTTTACAATGGGATGCTTACATTGCCTTGGACATTTTCCCCTTTCATAGTCTGTGTCAAAGTGTTGGTTGTTGGTTGTATAGTAAATTGTCATTTCATACATGGCATGCAAGGTTTTGGTTGTTTTGGTCTTGATTATTTTATTGCGTATATGTATGGGAACGAATATCATTACAGATCTTGATTGGCTCTATTACAGAAATAGTGACTTCATTGTTATCTTTGGAGACACTACCTTGAAATATACATGTGGATTTGGGAAATGTATGACAGTGATGGATGTTAATAATTACGGATTGGGAATGAGTGTTGTTGTTGATTGTTATAAAGTGCAGAATGTGGGAATAAAGGAAACAGAACCTCTTACAGATTGTGTGAATTACTTTTGTTTTGTAATGACTGTGGGATGTTAGTGGACACTGAAATTAGGCAAATACACAGGGATTTTACTCAGTCATTTGATTGTTGGTTGATGCATATTTTTCTTACTGCAAAATATGTTATGGATTGCTTGATCAATCTCATGAACAATAAACGTTTTTTCCCCCCCTCATTATCTCACTTTCTGCTAATTACAACCCCCTCACATATCCCATATTCATTTTGTTCACGCCCTGTTCTGATGTTGATTACAGCTAAGAGAATTTATGTGTTAAGTGGATGAAGTGGCAGTGTCTTGAGTGGATTGCAGTGAGATCTTATTTGGTTGGTTTACAATTGATTATTGTTATCATTAATTAGTAACCATTTCTTCTCCCCTTTCATTATATCATATTTTCGCCCAATACAAACCCCTCATGTTTCCCATAACACTGTTTCACCCCCCTGCTCGTTGATTAACGTTAGAAAAATTTGTATGGATTGGATTGCATGAGCCTGATACATTCTGAGCCAAATCTATTTTGTATTTTTAAAGATTTGTCATGCATGGTTATTTAAAAAGACTATTTGTTAATCGTTAACATATGCAGGATGATCTTTTTTAGTCAGGGAAGCCATGGACGAGGAAACAGAGGTAGAGGTAACTGGAGTCGAGGTCCAAGAAGGCCCAGGTTTTCTATACATTTTGACGTTGATTCAGAAGAGCTTGGCCAAATGTTTCATGTAGGATTCTTCGATTGGATTGGGCATGGAATAGTCCAACCTAGGCCTGGAAGGCCTCCCTTCCAAGCCCCACAAGCCTCGGGCATCCCTGTGCCTCCTCATGTCTCTTTACATCCTAAAGTCCCTGAAAATGATAGGTGGAAAGAGATTGTTCACCCAACAGTCTCCCAACACCGTGGCTGGCCCAACTTGACCTTTCTTGCTCCTCCACCTTTGAACCCCATAGTCCAAGCTTCCCCTAACCACTCGCCAGTGAAATCCTCCCATGCCAGCAAGAGATTGAAGACTAAAGCCCACCATGCATTTGATAAAGGAAAAGCTATTGATGCCCCTTCCTCACTCTCCAATGACTGACAAATCCGTGTCTTCATGGATGCATTTGAGGGATGATTGTTCCCATGTGATCAGTGAGATAAAGCCTAAAGTCTCTACCCAGCCCAAGGAAAATTCAAGAAAGTCAAGAGGTGACAGCAACAACCAAGGAAGGGTTGCATCACATACTGGAAAATATGGCTTTTTAATTTTATGTTGTTTATTGTTTTATGACAATGGACTTCAGGGATTTTGGACAGCATGTTTATTTTGGACATATGAGTAATATTTTTGAAATAATTTCAATTTTCATGAGCTAAAATTGCAAAAAGTAAATATGTTGATGGGAGGCACAAGGAGGTGTGTTTGCTTAAATAATGGATTATGTTATGATTGTTATGAACTAAAGGGAGTCACAAGGGGTCCCACCTACTAGTTATTATTTATTGATGACCCTTATTATAATTATTATTAGCCCCCCAACTAAAGTTAGTTGATCCTTTTAATTAACTTAACTAATGAGTTGGTTTAACTACTTCAACCAATTCTAACTTGTTAAAGGAAGATGAAAGGGAGGAAAAAGAGGGGGAGAGAAGCAAAGGCATGCTAAGGTTTGCTCCTTGAGTTTATGTTGAGATAGTTCAGTTTTCATTCATTCACATATTCATCATAGCCTAATTATCTTTTTTGATAGCAGGGTCTTATTGTAGACAACAATATTTAGGGTTGAATCAAACTATTCAAACACTTGTTCTTCAGAGGTGTTGATCTATCTTTGATAGTCTGTGTAGACTTGTTTGTTTGTGAAATAATTTTCATGACTGATAAAGGCTATTGTGCAAAGTCAAGTGGGCAGCAATCTGTGGCAAGTTGATCCAGCTTTTAGAGTTCAGTTTTGGTTTTCTGTCAGAGGTCCTTTTGTATGTTCCATCGGGGATTTCCAAGTTTGACTTTGGTCCAAAATTTCTGTGTGAATTTTTGTAAAGACAATGACTCTTTGGTGAATTGGAATGAAATAAAGGATTACTTTATGTCTCATATATCTTGAATATCAACTTGGCATCTTTACTTCTGTTCTTACATTTATTTCAGCAACTGATGTGTTCAGAAAAATACATAAAAAGTGAATTTCCAGCAAGTTTTTTTTTTATAAAAGACTAGCCTAAGCACTTGTAATTAATACTTGTGAGTTAGGATATATATTTTTGTTGGCTATAAACATAGGGTGATATTCACGTCTACTTTAATTTAGCCAAGTAAAGTCTGAAAATGCTTGAGTAAGATCAACTCATATCTTTTCCTCAACACCTTGCATATGCCTTCATGATTAACTTGGATTTATGGCAAAGATGTCACCATATTTCTTATGATTGGTAGTGCTTTGTAGTGTATGTGAGAAAGTATTATATGCCATAGCTCACTTGGAGTAATTGTGTTGTGTACTAATGTTGAATCTGAATGTCCCTTTAATTTTTATAGACCTCCTTCTTGAACACTAATCACCATAGCATCATCAGTAGACGTTCCTCTTGGCCACATGAGAACTTCACTATCAATGAAAGAAACTATGAATACTTTCTCATCAAATGCTGAGATAGAAAGGAGATTCTTCTTCAAATCAGGTACATGCAAGACATCCTTCATCTTCATAGATTTTATGGAATCCAATCTGTAAGATGCTTCTCCTACCCCTTTAATGGGATACTGGTAGTCATCATCGAGCTTAACCTTGTGAGGTGAATCTTTCTAAACTAATTCTGAGAAAGAATCCCTGTAACATGTCATGTGCTTAGAAGCACCACTATTAATAAGCCATGTGTCACTTCCATGAGTAATTGTTCATGTAAGAGCCGATATCAATACATATTCTCCGCTTGAGTCATCTTCTTTGGTTCTCTCAGGTTCATCATCTTCTACGGAATGAGCATTATGTCTTTTATACTTTCCTTTTTTGACCTAATATTTTGAGTGGGGACAATTTATTGTAATGTGTCTCATCTTCTAGCAGATGTAGCATCTGTAATTTGAGTAGTTTTTTTTTAACTTGTGTGTCCTTTGTAACCCATGAGGATTTTTGTGTGAGTGAACCTCTTTCTTTCTCTTTCCTTTTCTTGCATGTGCTGCTAGAGCTTGATTTTCTTCATCGCCTAGTTTATGTTCTCTTTTTGCCAATCTAGCTTCTTCCTGAGTGCAATCCTCCAATACTCTGCTAAAATTTGTTAGCTTTCTTATTGTGTTTTTCCTTGGCCACGTATTCCTCTGGTTCTAGAACTTTTTCTTTGACGAAATATTCTATATCATTCTCTTCTAGAATGAGCATCACTCTATACTTCCATGCTTGGAAGTTATCAACACCCTCAAGATTCTCATCAAGCTTAGTGATGGAATTCATCTTTCCTTGGGACGGAAATAAGAGAATAAAAAATTTCAAAGAAGAATTTTGAACTTACCAGAGAGTGTTTTATGCCAAAGTGAACTACTCCAACTTCAGTTTCCAGCTGTCAAGACGTCTTGATCTAGGGTTTGTGAGAAAACTCTAATTTTTTTCAACTTGAGACTCTTGGAATTATGATCCAGGGAATAAATTTGCTCTCCTTAGGCAAAATCCTTGATGGCTTTATCTTGACCAGCGTCCTTCAGAAAGAGGGTGACATCATCACCTAGGGTTTTATGTAGAAACCCTAATTTTCAGAAACTGCAAAAACTAGTCCAGGGAAAAGATGTGCTAGGGTTAGGAGAGTCTTCCTCTGATATTGATTTCCCCATCGAATTCCTCCAAAATGTGAAAATGGCTTCTTTCAGGCCCACTATGATACCATGTTAAAATTTCTCTTAAGTAGTTAAGTGTATTCAATATTCTTTAACTTTTAACAATTAGAACAATAATTGCATGCATAAGGATCACTGAAAGAAAGACATCCACAGTATACACTAGATTTATCTTGGGAAACCCTCTTGGGGGAGAAAACCCAACAAAGATTCTTCAATATATATTTTTCAACAAGTACAATTTTTGTCTCAAGAGAGATCTCACCAAACAGAAGATAATCAGAAGATAGACCAGAAACCCTAACCAAAAAAGAGTGGTGCACTAGACCAAGATAGGCCTCCAAGAGATAACCAAAATCCTTCACCAAAACACCCTTACTATGTAGCTTCATCTCCTCCTCAGAATTGCACACTTTTTCCTTGAGAGAGAACTTGTGTTGTGTGTGTCCTCCAAATGAGGTGCATAGCCTCTTATAAATACAAGTTGAGTCACCCTTTAATTTGGTCAGGGCCGACTTGTACACTTTCTAATTTACATTTGAATTTTACAAAGACACAATAGGGATGACTTTACAAATACAGCATAATATTATTCTTTAGAGTTTTGACTTGGTCTAATGCAATATAGATACGATAAGAATATCTTCTAAATCTACTCAAACTCCAACAATTACATCGTACATAACCTCCCTCCAACAGCATACCTTTTCCCGTGGGGAAAGGCTTAGCTTGACTTTTGAGGAAAGTGTGGCCTTTGTAAGAAAATGGAGAAAAAAAATGGAAGAAGCTTCCTCAATCCAAATAGTAAGTTATCATATACAACAGGATTCAAATAACCCAAAAGGGAAAGCTAACATCCAAGTAGAAGGTCAAAATAGTCAAAGGGAGTCAAATCCTCTTAAGGTCGAAGAAGATGAAGTGATAAAGAAAATCAATAGGCAAGGAGGGGAAACAACTAGTCATCCAGGTGTCTCAAGATCATAAATTCCCCCACACCCCTCCCCCCACTCCTTTTTTCTATAAATAAGATGAATTCAATTATACAAGGGCTTTTTGGTTGACATTATAAATTGCTTTTATTATCAATTGAGAATCCAACTAGCCACTATTTGGAGATTTCTTTTGGTGTATGTAAGGTGTGGAACTAATTCCTTTCTTGTTGTAGTGGAATGAATATGAGATTATTTGTTTTTGTTGTAGATTGTTCTTATGCAATAGTGATGATTTCTCAGTGTTATGTTTCAATTAGTTTCTAGCTATGAATATAAAAAAGTTGCTTGTCATTAAATTAAGGCTAACATGATTTTATCATTGAGAATTTTTTTACCATTTTAACCATTATTTTTGCAGTAAACTACTTTTTGTTTTAAAGGTTGAAATGGTTACTTGTTTCAGGTTCATTTTTTGTTCTTAAATCCTATCTAGGTGTTTAGATTAGGACTTCATTATGTTATTAGTTCTAGGACTACATTTTAGGATTTAGTCACCTGAGCTTAAAGCTCATCCTTTCATTTGGCAATCAGGCCAAGATACTGGAGGAGGTTGCTAACCAAACAAAGAAAATGCTAATTGGACTTAGCTCCAAGAAAAATTCCTTAGTTTGGCGCAGGGCATTTGTCCATGTCAACAGTTACGGAAACACCATTTTCATGCATTGCCTTTCCAAAAAGTGAGAGTGAGGTTCATGGATTCACCGATTGATTTCATATCTAGAAATCCTACCATGGAGATGGATTATCATTGGCATCCTCTATTATCATGCTATGTGGGATTTAAGCCTTTGATCTAATTTAACTTGTCATATTGTCATTGTGATGTATTGTGATTAAAGGAGATGGTCATTAGTTAGTTGTCTGAGAGTAAAATAAGAAATATAAGCATTTAATATAAAATTGAAATTAATGGGTGAGATAGGGTTTTGAGAAGTGTTGAAGTCTTATTTAAAGGACGATATTGTGTATTTAGGGAAGTGTATTTGAATGGAAAATATTATAGAGGCAGTTCAAATGAGGAAGAGATGAATGTATTGAAGCTATGGAATTGGTGTCTTGGACTTGTTTATGTTGTGTTGCAAGACTATCCTAAGTTGTCAATGGTGAACATGGGACAATATTGAGTTTGGGTAGTTATGTCCATGGTTGACATAGGTCAGCATTGTAGTGAAGACTCAAGTCAGATAGTTGAGTGGACATGGACAAGATATTATATGTGTCCTCTTGTAACATTTTGAAGTTGTGAAATAGACACATTTTCAAAGTGAATTCTCATTTGACACTCAGTTTTCCCCTATAAATTTGTGTGTTCATGTGTGGTTTTGATCATCTTGTTGTTGTTATCATGATAAGTATTGTCTTAATTTAAAGTTAAAGTCGAGAATTAGGCATTCAACATTTGGAAAGTGTTTGGTTGGACACTCAATATCTAACATATCCACTTTCTTGCTTTAGACAACAAAGGTATTTTCTTTGACATTGTATCTCCAAACACCTTTAGTTCCCTACCCTTCCAACTCAACCCTACTTGGCTTGAGTTTGAATGTTTTTATGATTTGGTATCTACCTCCTATTTGTTCCCTTTAAATATTTATGGCTCTAGGGCATGCATCCAGGAACAAAAAATTAAATGCCACAAGTCTAACATTAGAAAATGGGGGAAACAAAATATCCCGTGATTTTATTATCCAAGTTTAAACTAAAGTATCTAGTAACAATGATTCCCCTATCCAAGAAGAGCATGAAGCAAGCCATAATTTATCAACAACTGAAATCCAAGGGGAGAAATATTAGAGATAGTGATCAAAATCACTTTGGCTAAAATCTAGGGACAAGAATATAATATATTTACATACTTGAGAAAATAAAAGAAAATTAAAAACACAATAACTAAAATCATTTTCCCCCCTTGGAAACAAAATAATATTCAATCTAGAGTGTGATCATTTTAGGTCCATGATGATTGAACTTGATATTTTTAGAAGTGAGGAGCAAGATGCCCTCTTGTTTTATATACCTAAAGTCATTATTTTTTCTTAAAATTAGATGTTATTTTAAATTGATCAAAGAAGAACTGAGGGAAGTCATATTCTCAATGAATTTGGATAAGATGCCAGACCTAGATGGATTCTCGATAAAATTATACATAGAGCAGTGGCATGTCATCCGGATTGGTCTCGTTAAGATGGTTGAAGTAGCTCAAATTGCATGCAAAGTAGGAGTGGGGATTAAATAATTTTTAGCCCCATCCTTAAATATCAAAACCTGATTGATTTTAGTATATTTGGACCATTATCTCTCTATAACATATCACAGAAAATATTCTCTAAATTAATTTCAAGAAGAATAAATCCTCCTCCCCAAGTTGATCGTGGATGAACAATAATGATTTGTCCCCAACATACCCATATATTAGAATAGAATATTAGTTCAAGAAGCCATTCATTCATCCAAAATCTAGCGCAAGAATGGCATGGTCATCGAGATGGATATTGTTAATGCAGTTGATATAATTAATCATGAGTTCATCCTAAAAGTTTTAAGGGATTTTGACTTCTCATATTCTTGGACCAAAGGCTACAAAATCTCACCTTAGATCTCCCCTTTGGCCAATGGTAGACCAGTTAGATGGTTCAAATCCCCAAGAGGGATAAGGCACATTTTTCTACTCTTTGCTTACTTATAATCATCATGGTGAAACTCTTAGTAGGGCTCTTGAAGAAGGTATGAACCTACGTGCCCTCCAAAGAATTGAATTGGTTTGGGGCTCCAAATATGTGAGCCACTCTTAGTTTGCAAAGAACACATTATTGTTTGGGGGGGGCTTCAACAATCATAGCTTCGAGATTGAAATATATTTTAAATAGATACATTGGGGATTTAAGAGGGAAAAATATTAATATGAAATACAAGGTTTTTGGCATTAATGTTGATGACAACACTCTTAGAAGAATTACCTCAATTTTGGAATTCTTTCCAAAACAAGAATGACATCACATAGTCCACTTAGATATCCCCATTGCTTGGGACTTTTAAAATTTCAAACAAGAATCCTACTCTAAGAAATTTCAAAAGGAAAATTGTTGATTGGATTACTCAATGGCTAAACCCCCAACTAGAAGGGTGCTTGTAAAAGTTGTACTCTTCAACATCCCCTTAAATATTTGCTCAATTCAAGCTGCCCCAATTGGAGTATTAACTCAAATTGGACAACTCATTAAGAAATTCCTCTTCCTCTTGAAGGGAGGAAAGGCTTTGAGCCAAAAGAAACCTTCTCGTGTTTCTTGGGAAAATATCAAGTTTCCCCCAACCAAAGTAGTACTGAGCATTAAGGATCCCAAATTGATGAGCATGGCCATGGGAGAAAATATAATCTAGAACCTCAATAGTGGAAAGTCGCCATGGTGGAAGGACGGCATAACAAACACTGAATTTGCAAGCTCAAATAGGCTCTATCTTATGATCAATGAACCCCCTTTTTCCAAAGGATACGAGATCTTCAACTCCATCCTCAAAGTTACCCCCATCATCAAGAACTCAGCATCTTGGGCCCCTTAAAATCTAAATCTCAATTTAGTCCCTTCCAAATATAGTTGAAGGAGGAAAGTTTCAAGCTATTAGTTGACATCTCAACTTGGTCATTGTCTACTCCCCCTCCTTTGGAAGGAAGTAAGTGCCACATGTGCTCAGGTCCTTTCCCTTATGTGGACACATCTCACTTCCCCGCTCATAGGTATGGTCCAAATCTCCTACGGTGATATTGATGTAAATATTTTGGTTTATCACTCAAGGAGTTTCTTAGTTAAGGAGATATATTCCTCCCTCGTCAATAGGGATTCCTTGCCCCTCCCTGTGATATTAATTGGTCAAAAATATGGCTAAGCTTCTCCATCCCCAATATTGAATTTTTCTTTTGGACACTAGCTCATGGAAAACTCCTCACAATAGTAAATCTAGCTAAGGAGGGAATTTATGGCTTCTCAATAAGTGTTCTATGTAATTCCACTAAGAAAATTTCTACCCATTTGTTTCTAGCCTACTCTTTCACCAAAACAGGTTGGGATCTTATGTTTCTAGATTTGGAGTTCCCCACATCCCTCTAGTTAGCCTCTTGGTCACATATGTTTCCAAATTGGGATTCCGCATTTCTAGGAAGCCTAAAAAAGATGTAGATTCTCAAGGTGATCTAGGATATCATCCATAGTGGGTCTCATGGAAAATTTGGTTAGCTAGAAACAATAAAATCTTCAATTATCAATCCCCAAAACACAATCTTATTAAGACCTCTAGTGTCAATTAGATAAAACAAACTATCATGGAAAAATTTCAAGGAACCAAGTGGAATGAATACCTAAATTAAGATACCCATTGAGTGAGGTAAGTATAAACATCAATGTCTTTATACTCAACAATGACATTATGCCTAGATTCAAACCCTTCAAAACTTTATGTTGCATTCTTTGATGGACCCTCCAACAGAAATATGGATCCCTTAGGCTCGGGAAGAGCATTATATGATTCATAATGACAATTGAGAAGAAAAAAAATATGCCTAGAACATAGGAAGAGAAACAATAACCAAATTGAACTAATAGCATTATATAAATCATTGTTTGTGATGAAATAGGTTAACGAGGACATAGTAATAGTTGTTGGTGATTCACAAGTAATAATCTCCCAAAAATGAGGATTGACAAAGACATGGGAATGTGAAAATAGCAAGAATAATCTCTAGCTACAAAGAGATCTTATGGAAAATATAACAATCAATCTAGCCATGTTAAAATTTCAACTTGAATGGGGTTGACACTCTTGAGGAATTCCAAATTCCCTAAGAAAATATATTAAAGGAAAGTCAAGAAAGAAATCCAATGTTCTTAGAGTTGCATCCCAATGGAGTTGGTTCAAAGAGAAAACATAGAAGATAGAGAACACAAGCAGCACATACCCCAAGTTATAAACTTGGTTTCAAGCGAGGAGGAATGAAGAGAACTTGTTGGGACCATAGTGTTTCAAGTGATATATGTTTAATAATTACTAGTTTTAGAGCTCATTTTGAATAGGTTATTGGTATGACCTATATACCAAATCACTAAGATTGTTTCCCCATATTGTATAAAGAAGCCACTAAACATAATCGTTGGGCAATTTTTTGTTTGCAAACTTCTAAACTTTACTCCAATTAGGTGAAGTGAATTGTTCTATACAGTAAAATATCCAAGCTTAGGATTGTAAATACAAGTTGTGTTATTGTATGTCATCCAGTCTCTAAATGGTAATGAAATGAATCCTTGCTTCAAAAAGAACAAGTGTTGGCTAAAATAATAGGTATTCAAGTCCACAAGGGCTTACCTAGGCAATGAAAGAAAGGCGTTGTTAACACCCTCACTAGGGTTTAAGTCTACCCAGCGACATAATTGCCCCTTGTCGGTTTCTTGCACTTGTGCTTGTGCTTGGGGCTAGGTGCAAGTCCTCAGTAACTTTGATGGAATAGATACCCCCACTCACCATTGCTTAGCCAAAAGATTTCGATTTGAATGTTGCAAGTTGGCTACATTGATTGTAATACTCACAAATTGGTGAAGGGGAAACTTGTTGCATCAAGATAATAAGCTAGTAACCCCTTGTTATGTTTGGCAATATACTTACCTTTGTTAGAAGGGTTGGGATAACCTACTTTTCAATAAGATGCATTGATAAGCCAATGGTTGCTTGTGCCTTTGAACTGTGAATACAAGCATGTTGATGCAAAATGGTTACATGATTGGTTGTAGGTTATGACAATGAACCTTCACTCTTGATTTGTGACATGAAGGTGATGTCAAAGAGCTTTACAAGTTAAGCCTATCAATAATTGTGATTTGAATAGTTGAAACTACCTTGGTTAGAAAAAAACATTTTTTTTCTAAAGAAAAAATTGCATTCTTATTCAAAGATTGAATCGAAATTACACTCTTTATGTTCATATTTCACTCACAAAGGTAATATTACATATTAATGCACATTTCATTTATGTAGCTTTGAAAAATAATTATTAATCCAACATTTTTTCCTTTTCTTCTTTTTAACCTCATGACATCCCCCCGGAGAAGGTTGCAAAGATATTAACTGTAATTCAAATATCAGATGGTCGAGATTTGTAGGAGAAATCAAATGTCCAAGATTTTGATAGTGTACCAATACCTTTTCAAAATTAGAGTCGTCAAATTTATGAAGTCGCTTCATTCCCCTTAATGGAACTTCATTTGCAACTACCATTGAAGCTTCATTTGCTTGTAAAATTTGAATGT
The DNA here is from genome assembly GCA_900067695.1 of Picea abies. NCBI lineage: Eukaryota > Viridiplantae > Streptophyta > Pinopsida > Pinales > Pinaceae > Picea > Picea abies. Next base: position 32,785 of record CBVK0103319151.1, read on the forward strand.
TTACTATTTTGGAGGTTCATCTTGGAGATGAAAATTTTTAACTATAACATGTCGTTTTTCATTATTCCAACTACTAATCACTGAGTTTTGTAGAGCTCTATTTTATTTTGTTCAAAGTTTCATCTTCTTGAAAAGTTTGTGGATAGATTACTTTTATATGCATACTTTCGCATTTGATCATAATTCAAAATTAGGGATTAGATGGTATAGTCTATTCAATCTGTTGGGAGCTTGTAAGATTTTGAGAGCTCTATTTTACTTTTGTTCAAAGTTTCATCTTCTTGAAAAGTTTGTGGATAGATTGTTTTTATATGCATACTTTTGCACATATTGAGGATTACAAGACTTGAAAGACTCTTTGTAATGATTAATGTCCATATGTTTTAATACATTTTTTTCAGTTTCTTTATGCAGTCTACAATAATGTGTTGAGTTGAACGTTTGTTAAAAAAAATATTGTTCTTTTTGTTTTTTCCAATCTTTAAAGCTTCTAGGAAAACCTAACCATCAATATATGCACTAAAAAGACAAAAACACATTCCAAATAAGAGATGTCATCAAAGTGGTAATTGCCTCTCCCACATAAAAATTCCATGCATTTTCTTCCTTTTTATGTATTTAAAATTTAAAAACTATTACATCATTGTGGTGCATCAAGCACTATACCCAATTTGGGGGGAATTTTTGTTCAAATTCTTCTAAAGATTTGAATTTTAAATATATATTTTAATGCATATTAGTATCAATCAATGTTTCATACAATGTGGAAAAAAACTATGTATTCAAGGTTTTACAAAGAGGAATAAGAAATCTGTCAAATCAATTGTAACACAAAAATGTTATGTGATGTGCTGAATTTTTCAGCATTTATTTGTATTAAATGATATTCGATACATTCATAACATCATATGGATATCAGAAATAGGAACTTATCTATTTGGTCGATGGGGAGATTCAATCTATTAGGGGCAGACTAGCATCATCTGGCTGATGGGGAGATTCAATCTATTGTTGAGATCTGGATACCTTGGAAAGTGGTCCCCATGTGCTTATGAGTCTCTAAGCACAAAGGGGGAAGACTATTACCCTTGTACTTTACTTTATGATTCTAATTTCACTTTGACTTGGAAGTTTTAAGTCAAAAGTGAAATATGTCACTTAAGTCATAAAGTGACAATT